>JAVTVY010035088.1:0-13685 GCA_036873755.1 Hanleya hanleyi | reverse complement strand
GTCTGAAACCGCTCTCCACCATTTCCAGACAATAAATTGAAATAAATATGTCAAAACATTGAGCAACATCATAATATCGTCTTGATTTCTTTTGTATTTATCACCTGGGAACATCCTCCGTCACAGGGTTACCACTACTCTGTTTTCGCTGACCGATGCTGAGTAGAAATATGTCGGACTGATCAGCTAGTAGCCATTTGTGGTATCATAGATTTAATATATTCACTTCAATACAATTATATTCACATATGTGACTCCACAAAGTCATGCAGCATGTACATGTAGCTAGTGTGTTTTGTCTCAAAATAGCACAGAAAAACATAATGGATGTCAAGTTGAAATTCTAATATATTTATATTTCTTCCCATTATAGATAAGATGTGAAGTGGAAAAATTTTATACAAGAATAATTTGTGAAACTTTTTGAGATTAGGCCACTGTTAGTTGATTGTTCGTTTCTCATGACCCTCTCGCATCTTAATTTGAGGGGCAAATAATTAAAATTCATTCAGGTTTTCAGATTTTTAGGTGTGAAATATCTCTTTTCTTCAAATTTACATGCGTTTGGTTTGCTGCATTCATAATTAATAATAATATCACACCCATGTCTATTTTCACAAGCAAGGTCACGAGAAACAAACAATTAAGTGACAGCGGCCTTATAAAGTGACTGGAAATATTAAAATCTTAAATTTACAATGTATCGATTTTTCTTTTTCATACAAAATCTATTGTATGAGTTGTTTGAGTTTTCTTGTTACATTTGTATACTGTTTACTAATGGGTCTCAACCTCAAAGCATGACATATGATATTCCCCCTGCTGAGACAGTGACAGTGACAGTGTTCACTGATAAGAGACAAATGTATGCTGATTGTCCACCATCATTGACAATGAATCAGCAAAATTCACCATCCACAATGACATTGTTGTTACATGTAATAGCAAAGTTTGACAGGTGCAGTATCTTGTTCATGTTACAATGATCATGGGACATTTACACAGTGCTCAGTATTATAACATTTATTACATTTCACATTAGTCTGACTGTTAACTGCTTGTACATTTTCATTTGTGTCTAATAATATCTGACTAAATATTGTTAATTTCCCCATTAAAATTTTATCTCATGTTTTTTAAGTAAATCAGTAAAGCAAACTACTTAGTCTGGCATATCTGTGTTCAATAATAACACAATAATCACCTGTACATATAGTATAGGCCTAAGTAGTATATTTTTCGCTACTTCAGGTAACAAAATATCACTCTTGGGAATTGCCATTCTCCCATTGTTAGAGTTTGCAACCTCCTAAACTGTTGGTGTAACTCCCTCTGAATGCACTGTACAGAAAAAAATGTCACATTATGTGGCGCACATACATGTGTGCATTCGGTCTGTTTCGATTTTGATTGACACACGGCGCATGTATCTTTAAACAAGAGTGATGGGGAAATGCATCTTGTAAAAGATTTAACAGGTTTTATGCTAAATTATTACACAAGAACACAGGGTGCAAATTATGTCTTGTTAAGCTATTACATGCTGAGCCCACTTTGCTCCGTTTACAAGTGAACAATGCTGATAGGCGAAGAGCCATGTGCATAAAAGCTGTGTGCTGAGGTTTCAATCCCAGTGTTATCAGAGGTATATTATCTGACAGTAGGACAGGCACATACAGTCTGATGCTATGAGAATAGGAATTGCAAACCCTTCTGAAAAGATCAGTTGATGGTTTACACCTGGAATAGATTGAGAGGGATTGTAAGTTATGTTGTTCCAGCTGTCCGATGTTATATATCACTATTGTTTCTAGCTGATCACTTTAAGCTTATAACTAGGGAAAACTATATCTGAAATTTGGTTAATAACATTATACACTATGTAAATAATGGAAGAGTGTATTACATGTAGATCTGACACAGTTATTGGAGATTACAGAGATGATTTACATGTAAGCAAGCTGATGAATAAACGGTACATATGTGGCACAATGTGAGAAGGCTGGCAAGTTCATGCAGATACAGATTTGAAAATGTTGGAGAGTATAAAATCAATCGTCCGCTTCCACATCTAATCCCTCCATTGTATCATTATCCAATTTTATCGGATGTACATACATGTACATGTATCTAAAGCTGTATTTTCCCATGTTTTCAGACGAGGAGCGGGGTGTGGTGATGTATGACACCATCATGACATCAGTGTTGCAGAAGTTACAGTCTGCTGGCAAGTCCAAACAAGGAGGAATGAAGACCATCCCTTCCAAGGAGGACATACTTGACACCCTTGAGCAGTTCGGGGACCGGGAACAACCAAACAATGATATTTGTAAGATCTGTTATTAATACTTGTTAGGTGTGCATGTTGTTGAAGCCACATATTTATTCTTTTGTTATCAATGGTCCCAAACCCTGATGACATATTATCTCTCTCAATCATGTGATGAATTGTGTATTCATTCATATGCATGACACGTGAACACTTATCCAGAAATCTAACATCGCTTTATAATGTAACAACAAACTAATTAAATTGTCATTGTCAATGCTAGGTTCACATGCCGCAAGACGTTAAGACCTATGTGTACATGTAACCCGATACACCAAATTAAAGCTTGCTCTTCCGACTGCGCCATTCCAGGAACCTCGCGCTGGCAATTAAGTTGATGTCATGTTACATGAGGAAGGTGACACGCTAATTGAATTGTCTCAAGAGCCCCACCAGCCACTGTCATGGATGTTGGGGGCCTGAATTTCATCAAGGGATAGAAGTGGGATTTTATTGTCATAGATGTAGGGGGCATATGTCATCAGGTTTCAGGACAATTGGCAGACTGACCGCCATAGCATATATATGAGCTCGCCACAATCTATTATGTTGGATGCATTCGCAACGAACCAACTTTTTGTCTGATTTTGCTGTGAGCTCAATGTACATGTAGTTGCCAACTTAACATATTCGTACCTGTCTATTTTCTTTATATTTCACTAAAGATAAAGTTATATTGGCTTGGGCTATTCTCCAAGGAATAGGGTATCCTAAAGTAGTCCTGTGTAAAACTCATCCAAGAGAGGTGGCTCAGAAATTGCGTCAAACATACCTATAGTGGTCGGAGAAAGTGGGTGGGAGAGGTACAACATTAACACAAGCCACAAATTGATTTCCAGCATAACCAGAATCTAGAGTAGATCTTGCCCAAATGGATTGAAATTATAGTCCCTTCCCTTAGGTGCGTCACTTTATTTTTCAGTAGGTCGGGCACAATTTGAGGATGTTCAAGAGTTGATATTATATGCTCTTGAAATCATTATTGATTATACCATCAATCATGGGCCATCTGGAACTTCTAATCCCCATATACTATTTCCCAGGATTGTCATAATTCCACATTGTACAATGCAGCCTACTTGTATAGATGTATG
The DNA here is from genome assembly GCA_036873755.1 of Hanleya hanleyi. NCBI lineage: Eukaryota > Metazoa > Mollusca > Polyplacophora > Lepidopleurida > Hanleyidae > Hanleya > Hanleya hanleyi. The sequence goes on along the minus strand of JAVTVY010035088.1, from coordinate 10,262 downwards.
GAATGGATATCTGTCAGTTGGCAGATACATGTGAGCCGGTTCTGGTTAACTCTTTCCCTCATATAAGCAGGTTTTGATGACTTGTGTCGATCCCCATGTAAGCGTGTTTTGACGGGTGTTCGCCTAACCCATGAAGACGGATTTTGACGTGTCACTGAGTTCCCATGTGATGGATTATTTTTGCAATTTTTTGCATTTACTTTGAGTAAAACCTAATTAAATCTATACTTTTTCAGATAGCCAAAATTTAAATAAATCTGACTTATGTTTGTTTTGTTTTAAGGGTAAAATGAAATCATGAGAGGAAGAAAAATAATTGACGGAAAATGCGCGATTTAACACCAAATGTGTTTGATGTGCTTCAAGATAAACGTTCGAAAAATGGTAAAATTTGCTTCCAAATTCCTGAATATTTCACGTAATGCGAGTATAAACAACCAGAGTATCTGACATTGATGACCAACTCGTCAAATCCGCGCATCTGAATTTATTATAAACATTTCCCTGGACCTGTTGATCTCCCGTTTTAAAATTTATCTGCCATTCTTGCCCACGCGGTCTTTTGTCGACATATGGCCATGACGACCACGCGCAAACAAAGCGGCTGCTCCGATCACGCCGGGCCTCTGACAGGTTAGGAGAATCCCGCTCTCTAAAATGGAGGTAAAAAGGGTCGTTTTCGCTCAATAAATCAGTTCATATAATGTATTCAGCAAAATCCTCTTGAGGGGAATACAGACATACCTATCCGCATTAAATGGTAGTAAAAAAGTGAATTGTTATCTATCTAATTTGCATAATAATAGGCCAAACATCCTTCGTGCTGCTTAAACAACATTGACTGGTTCTTCACATGGCAAATTAATGTTATGACATGGAACAATAGATGAATCAATGCGCCTGAAATTTTGATGCATTGGTTAAGAAGGAATAAAAAGTTATTGAGCAAAAACAACCTTTTTTACCTCCATTTTAGAGAGCGGGATCGCCCAAACCTGTCTGAAAAGGTCGCTCAACCTTGGGCCAGTGAGTGATGCTGTTTTATTTCACCTTGTTACCAGTCCTCATTCTCCTTTGCAGAAGTACATGGGATAAAAACAGTTATAGCTCATTCTATACTTGCCATCTCATGATGTCACTGCCAAATCCCGAACCTATGGAGAATTAGCTTCAAAACGACATGTGATATTACGGAAATGGCAGCGTGAAAAGCAGGACGTAAACGCTGCAAATCGGAGCTAAAATGCGACAATTTCTTCACTTTTTTCGTGATTTCCAACAGACGGAAAGCAGACACAACACATTTTCTCACAAGATCACTTATTTTTAGAATAAATGATGCTGATATGGTATAAAACGTGAAAAAATAACATAGAATGGGATTGTGGGAGACCATGGGTAAATATTTCTCCACATGACATGGGACATAAACGGGATATTTTACATCACCGAAAAAGTATGAAAATTGAAATTAGTCTATGGGTTAAAGACCCACACCATTTCGCCTCTATTATGGGTCAGAGAGAGAAAATTCCCCGCAAGTCTAAGGGGGTAAGAGTTAATGTAGACAAGTTGGATACCTGGATATCTAACATTCAGCAATGCCATTGAATAACCTGATACAGTCGATCAAATACGATCGAGGAGGCATCCCTTTTGCATCTTTAGTAAAGGAAACATTCATTATTTGTGAAGAAAGTAAAAACGTAAATCTTAGGAGAAACATCTTTAACATGACCCCAAAAGATACCTTGAGGGAAGGTACACACATACCAAATTTGAAAGAATCCGTTCAGGTCCAACAGTTACTGTCCGGAAATGCAATTTTAGGTAGTGCCACGTATAGGCAGATAGGCATAAAAAATAATCCCAACCGAGATCTTGAGGCAAGATCCCTTGACATTGGTAATGGAAAATGTTAACTTAGCCTACAGATGGTGCCACCTATGAGCAGATCGACAAGAAAAACAATCTCAAGCGAAACATTCAGGTAAGGTATTCATATACCAAACTTGAGAATCCATTCAAGTTTTAAAAAGTTATTGTCTGGAAACGTAATTTTAAATTTGCCCCCCAGGTGGGGCCACCTATATGTGGATTGGCATGAAAAACAAAGCCAAACGAGATATTGAGGTGAGGTATCTACACGCCAAATTTGCAATGAATCGATCCAGGCTTTCAAAAGTTATTGTCTGGAAACGCTTAACTTAGCTTTCAGGTGGCGCCACCTATACACGAATCAACACAAAAAAACATTCTCAAGCCAGATCTTGAGGCAAGGTACCCACACACCAAATTTGGAAAGAATCCTTCAGGTTTTCAAAAGTTATGTCTGGAAATGCTATTTTAACTTGGCCCCAAGGTGGCACCACCTAGAGGCGGATTGACATGAAAAACAATTTCAAGCGAGATCTATAGGCAAGGGACCTACTTAACAAATACAAAAACATGGGTCTGTGCCTGATAAATTGAGGTCTTTTGGGGTTGCAATTCATTGAGGGGTGGCAGAATTATACCAATATTGCAGACTATACACAAATTTCAACTTTCTGCCAGGATATATTTGATATATATGTTCAAACACAATATTTGAGGGTCGGGCGAGGGCTAGTTTGGGAGATAGAAGGGTGCGCTTCCCTGGGGTTGGAACATGCTCTCTCGAGGGTAGTGGTAGGTGTGCTGACATGAAAGCTATAGAAAGCTCCCTGTACATGAAACAACCACACTGACAACTGCATGCCATCATCTGTCAGTCTGAAGAACCACAAGGTTGAATTCAATTCAATTCAGGAAACTGATCATATGCACAGTGTGCACCCAAACTTTAGGAACTCAGTTGTACATATAATTAAATAGTAAGTTACATGTGTGGTCCGACACAAATGGTTCGTGCAAAAGCATTAGGGTAAATCATATGATGTGGGATACAATTATTTGATAGCAAAATTAAAGAAACTGTTGTCCTTCATTTAAGATGACACGAAATTTAAAAAAACAGGGATTTGGTACTGCGGGGATTCCCTGCCAGTTATTTCGTATTATACTTCTGAAATAAATTATGGTTCATGCAAAAGCTTAAAAAACTGGATTCGGTACTGCAGGGATTCCCTGCCAGTTATTTCAAATTATACTTCTGAAATAAAATACGGTTCATGCAAAAGCTTTAGGGTAAATCATATTATGTGGAATAGAATGATTTCATAGCAAAATTGAAAGAAATATTGTCCTTCATTTAAGGTGACATGAAATTCAAAACTAACACGGGTTCAGCACTGTGGGACCCCCTGCCGGTTATTTCATATTGTACTTCTGAAATTATGTCATCAACCTATTAGTAATTACTATAAAGGAATATATTGTAGGTGAATCGGCATGCGTGTGTGTATAAACAATGCATCTCACACCTTAGGTTAGTATCACTCGGGACTGTGAAGCTCTGTAACATTGGTGTCCCAGGAGTGGGGACATCCTCCCGAGGGTAGTGCATAGGTTGAATAAGTGTAGCATCATATAATCTATCGGAATATATGAAAATTGGGGGGCAGGTGCGGGGCGGGCGGGGCTTAGTAGACATAGCATGGGGCCGAGAATCTGTGGACAGGAACAATTTTCTTAGTCCAAAACAACTTTCTTGGACAAGAACAGGGACACAGTCGTCCACAGATATCATTTACATCCCTATATTAAAGTGATCGTAAACCCTCAAGTAAAGTTTCCATCAAATGAAAGACCATTGCAAACAGTGTGGGAAAATATTTATTGTAATTTTTTATGATTTTATTACACAGAGTAAACTGCAAATAAAGCATGGTATTCTATGGTGGTCTGTTGCAATCATATTTAGGTCCAGTGACGTCACACTGCCTTAATACATATATATCAAACTGTGTATGCACTTTCCAATGCTTGATTCAAGCTTAAAGTGTGTATACTTTGAGTTTCAACGCAGACTTACTGTTCCAACGTGCATATTTCACCAAAATCCTGGAAATTAAATGCAAGATTCAAATTGACTTGACAGTTATGAGTTACCAGGCTATCTCCCGAGTTTGATGAAACATGCACATTGGAACAGTGAGTCTGTGTTTAAACTCAAAGTATACACACCTGTTCAATTTTTCAGGGAATTAGCGTCCAGAAATTAAATTTTATTTTAACTTTGCTCCCTGAGGTGTCGCCACCTATAGGTGGATCGGCACAAAAAATGTGCTATCTGCAAATGAGAATATGGAATTGGTACCCAAACAGAGACAGCTACCATATATGCATGGTCCAGATGGAAAATTTGCATATAACAGAAAATGTAGATGAATCACAAGTATCCAGTCTCGGACAGAGCTTAAAAACAATAGGTGTCTTCTCCTAGACAGAAGCAATAGGAACAACAAATTAGAAGGTGATTGACGAAGGCATTCAGAAGCTATCCGACGGGAAATATTGAACAAATGGGAAATTTGCATATAAGGAGATTTGCATATAATAACAAATGTAGATAAAACACAAGTATCCAGTCTCTGACAGAGCTTAAAAACAATAGGTGTCTTCCCCTAGACAGAAGCAATAGGAACAACCTATTAGAAGTTGATTGATGAAGGCATTCAGAAGCTATCCGACGGGAAATATTGAACAAATGGGAAATTTGCATATAAGGAGATTTGCATATAATAACAAAGGTAGATAAAACACAAGTATCCAGTCTCTGACAGAGCTTAAAAACAATAGGTGTCTTCTCCTAGACAGGAGCAACATGCACAACAAATTAGAAGTTGATTGACGAAGGCATTCGGAAGCTATCTGATGGAAAAGATCGATCAAAAGAGAAATTTGCATATAATGAGATTTGTCAATAAATACCCAGTTCCCAGTAGTGCTGAAAAACAATAGGTGTCTTCCCCTAGGCAGGACCGACCACCACAAATCTGAAGTTGATTGACAAAGGCATTCAAAAGTTATCCGACGGAAATGAAAAGTGAGCGGAAGCGGAAGCAGAAGAAAGAAGAAAATGACAAACACATACATGTAAGGCATCCCTGGACATAAGGCATCCCTGGGATGCCTAATTACCATGCATTGTTACTGGTATAACGCGAGGAACATGGCATTTCAAGACACCTGATTTCCTTAACTTATCATTCTAATTTCACAGACATGTGTAGTCACTAGATTGCAAGAATTCAGACAAACTCTAGAATTCAAGTCAATATCAGCTAGTCACTGTTGGTGTCCAGTGAAATTTAACAAAGATATCATTACACAGAAATTCTGTCATGGCAAAGTTCCTGATTATCACACCCCAGTTATTCCAGCCATCAGCAGGCGGACTTGTTTTTTGTTCTCACAGTTGTCCTTTGCCTACAATTTTTTCACCACCTCTTCCATTACTCCGGCATGTTTTCTCAGGAGCATTTTTTCTTGTAATGTTAACTTTCTGCTTTCACAATACATTGCACTTGTCAGTTATTTTGAATTTTTTGACCATGGACCTCAAATATCCCTGAAAATAATTAAAGAAAAATCACTGAACTGCTGACAAGATAATGCTCGAGAACTATACAGAAAACAGTCAGATTTGCTCGAGAATGTATCTGCGAGCATGTAGCGTGCGGCCCCTAGACCCCCGACTGATCTGCTATGGCTCACTGTGCTCGCCAGGTACAGGTGTCCCCAAATAAATCCTGGATATGGCCCTGAATACTCAGACAGTTTGAAAAACTTCTCTTCCCTGAGGCCCTCTAACAACAAGACAATTGCAAAAGAAATAAATTATCATAATTACACACATATGAGACAAATCTTAACAAGAAAAGAGGATAATGTTACTTAATATTACTGCATGCTGATTAAAGAATTCATCATTCTGGACTTGAATTTCCCAAGGGAGGGAGATGCTGTAATATGTTGGTCTAGGGAGTTCCACAACTTTGCTCCTGAATAGCTCAAGCTTTGCATCATATTGCATGTCTTGGGCCTAGGATGGTACAATTTGTTAATTCGCAGTTGACTGGAGGTTTCTTGTTGTTATTTCATTTACATATTTAAATAGATCATATGAGGGACATTGATGATTGACGATTTTGTACATGAAGGTTGCTTTTTGATATACTATTCTGTCAGGTATACTGAACCATTGAAGCTCTCGCAGAAGAATTCGAGTGGGGGTTAAATAGTGGGAATAGGTTACCATACATGTAGGTTACCTATTTCCTAATCGTGGTAACTTCCAACAGGTTTCCTGAGAAATCCATGCATTATTGTATGACCCATCAAATGCATCCTATTGATCATGTTGATTTAAGCAGTGTGGAGACTGCAGGAAGTCTTTCCACAAGAAAATATGTAGAAACTGATGAAGACATGTTTGATAGCAATTCTGAAATGCCATAGTGCTCAGCATTGTAGTATTGTAAGATGTAATTCAATGTAAACAATTGATCCAGGCAACTTGCAGTTTTCAATTCCCCCCTCTGGGTGTTGGTAATGGGTCTACTTACACCTCTTGAAATGTCCTGATAATTATGCCATATTCCAAACCCTTGCTGCTAGGTGGTAATCTCAACGCCTTGACAGAGTGGCATTTTAGTTCAGCAACAATATCATGAATATTGGTGACAGGAGTGCTGAATCAATAGAAATTTGCTTTTCCAGTCAACATAATGACATAGCCATACACTGAATCATTGCTTCTTTAGTTGATAGATGATCGTTGTATAGGGCCAATACACGATCACCAATACCATTCTGATTACAACTGATGGAATGTGGAACACTATCGCCTAGTTCAAAAGCTAACTGACTGGTCACCGATGAGTCATCCCATTTGTCTGAATTTCTGCTCAGGTCTCCATGGCAACAAGACAGTACTGCTGTCCTGGGAGTGGAATAGAGCAGGGGTGAATTCTACCTCATTAATGGCTAAGATGGTTATGACAGTTTAACATGGTTAAATTTATCAAATGTGAGGTAATGTAGGAAATATATTGCAGGCTGTTTGATGCATATTGCAAGACTTCAGCTTGTAGCTGGACAATGTGCCCAGCAGCACTTTGTCGGGGAAGCCTGTAATCTCGTCCCATCCTCTCGTGCTGCACATCAGATGTACCGGTAGTTTCATGCTGGTATGCACAGACCAAATAAGTGCTTTTTGCAGAGGATTATTTCAATTCTGTTAGGAATGCACCTGATGATAGATTGATCAACATACATGTGCATGTAATGGAGCCTCGACGAAGAAGGAGAAAATGTAAGTGGAATATTGAATATAGCATATTGGTCCTACCATGTGGAATATTTGTCCTTCAGGGATAGGACGCCACAGGCTCACTGGGTCACCGTCATGCTGGTTGAGTTCCCTGTGCCGAGTCAAAGAGTTAGACTCTTTAGCATCATTTGTTGCCTAGAGATTGACTAAACCCTGCAGCAAATTGTACCTAGCGGTGTAAATGTCATATTTTTGCTGTTGTTGGTTTCCAGTTACTGCATTTTTTCATTGTTTAGAGCTGTATATATATGATCATGTTCATAATGTAGGTTACATGACTATTTCCACAATGTTCCTGGCAAACACCTGTAACATTATATAAATGGGAAAGCCCATTGTCCTCTGAAGTTGCTGGATCATGTTGATGCTTTGTTTGTATATATCTGACTTTATTGATCTCTGGTGCATCTGGAATAGACACATGTGCATGGTAAAATAGAGTCTCTTCTAAAATGAGACCATTATAATAATTAGCAAATAAAACTATGTGAAACCTTGGATTTTAGGGAAGTGTATAAAATTGGAATGGTCTGGAATGTGCACCTGACCACATGATGGAATATATCAAATAGTCAAATATATTTCCATGAACTATTTAATCTTAATTCAAAGAAATGTTTTATCTGCTAGTAAAACACAATGTAAACTGTGCCTGCCAGATCTAGTCATTGCTGGTGTGATTCCCAGGATGACCCATGTTAAACATCTGGTGAATAAGGTACCAGTGATTTTGCTCAATAACACATACCTATATGATGCTTTGTCATCCATTACTTATCTTTCATTTAGGGATGATATGGCCCTTTCACAAAAATCAAAGTGGCATTTTTCACCAAAAAATCTTACAATTTGAAAAAGCAGAGAAAAAAATTGTCGCTGGAATTTGCATAAATTGCATTTAATTTTGTTTTAAAGATGAAAGTCAACCTTTATCTTGGTGCTCTCGGGTGCTGGGAAATTGTGCCGATAGCATTCCTGAACATCTAAGGTTATTTGAAGGGCCCCAGACCTCATGCCTAGCAGTTCACTATGATGTATATGGCTCATTTCACCACAATGGGCATGACTTAATGCCTGATTCACAAAAATTAAGTAGAAGGCCCTTACTCTCAGATTTCAGATAAAACCCATCATTTACTTTAGAGTTTTGCATATTGTTAATTGCATAATTTATATGCTACATATATCAGTATATTCAATGGGAATGAAATATTGATATAGGTCCATGTAGCAGACAATCTTGATGCATATTTATGTAAAAATAAAATTATATATGTACTGGTATATTCAGTGGAAATGAAGTATAGATATTGACTCATAACAAATTGAACTTATGTAGATCTATGACATGGTACTTGAGGCTATATTGGTTACATAGTCACTAATGGAATGGAACCACTTCAAAAGCACTATCTGGCTAGATATGGGAATATGTGTACAGAGCTAGGCTATGATCCTTCCAATGTACAAGCTCCTAGCAGTAGGTCAATTATTTCTCCTTCAGTTTGTGATTTCAGATTTTTGTACATTTGAAAGAAAATTGCTAATCATATGTAGGGTGTCTTGAATGTTTTTATTGCTCAGCTAAAAGTTTTGGGCAAATGGTTATTGTTTTCATCTGCCAGTAAGTCTATCTGTACATCATCCTTATTAACATGATTGGTTCACGGATCCGCCTGTAATATCTTTCTCATTGGCGAGTATAGATCTCGAAATATACAACAATTTCTGGAAATTCTCTTTAGACAAGGTTTAACCCTTTGGACCCAAGAAGCTGCTTTAGCGGCCTATTGATATAATGCATATACCCGAGAGGCTTTAGCGGCCTCTGACGTCAGAACCGACTATTCAGCCAATCAGATAACGTTTTAAGTCGTATCGGCTCCACAGTTTTAGTTTGGTCGAAAAAATCCAAAAGGGATCCTTTACCACTCGTAGAGTCCCCAGGGGGTGAGCAACGCTGTTTAGATTATGCATATGACAAAAATGTCGGTTGTATCCCAATTTTAGCATGGAGATCAGGGTCATGTGTTAATAGACATGGAAACTCTCGGGTTCAAAGGGTTAAAAGAGACAGAGTTTAGAAGACTGCCTTCCAGGTTTAAATGGTATGCATGCACAATGCTGGTACCAAGCATGGCAACTGTCAGTCCTACCACGACATCAGGCTGGAGCTGTTCACAAACAGTGATTCATATGCGTTTTCCAATAAAAATCAATGAGTTATAAAAAACACAACCAAATAGTTTCTATTTCTGAAACAACCGCCAGATAAATTGTTTCATCGTCCAACAACTCGAGGGAATACATGTACATGTAGCTGGTATTTACATGAATAAGCCAGCATGTTAACCGGAATGACACCTCCTACAAAATAGATGGTGCTTATGTATCAGTTGGCAAGAGAGTATCAAGTATTTTAATATTTTTGTGGACAAGAAGTCATTTTGGCCTCGGGGTATTGTCGTCACCATGTATGTCCGTCCGTCCGTACATCCGTACATCCATTACCAGATTCTAGGCAAAACCACTTGAGACACAACCACCAAATTTTGAACACATATTTATCTAGTGCTAACTCAGACACCTATCGAAAGTGGCTCCCCTCGGCCCATATTTTACAGAGTTATGTCCCTTAACAGTTATATTAATTTCTATTTCTCTCCTCTATGCTTGAATGTAACCAACTATATCTGCAGATATAGCTACTATATTTTGGAAACTTATTTATATTGTTGTATTGTAGAAGCCAACAAGGAATTACTCGCCTCGGCCCTTATTTTACAGAGTTATGCATCTTTTTGGGTGTAGTTATCTCTGATTTTGTGATATATGCTTGACTTTAACCAGTTATATATATTTAACTGTGTTTGGTACAGCTACCAGATTATGAGGAAACTTTTTTATCCAGTTGTAGTCTAGATGCCCACAAAAAAATTAGTTGTCTCGGCCCATATTATATGAAGCCATGCCCCTTTCGGATGTAATAATCTCCGATTTTGTG
>JAVTVY010035087.1:0-14394 GCA_036873755.1 Hanleya hanleyi | reverse complement strand
TGTGCAATTATTTCTTTATTAAAATACTCGTTATCCGTTTCTGTGCAGAACTGGCATACTCTCGTTATTATCTGCTGGTATATTTTAAAAAGTTGATACCAAGACAACATTTTCAATCGTTTTTTTAATCTTTTTTTTTATATAAGTGCCTATATATATTTATAAAACAGCATATCGTTTTCAATTCAGAATGAATCGCTTTGAAATTGTTCTTTATTTAAGATACAATAAAGCACTCGACGCGGGAATTTTGTTTTACAAGATAAAAACAACGTCAACTAATATGCTGTATGAAATATTAAGAAAGCGAATAGAGCGTCCTCGTCATATTGATTAAAAAAGTAAGAAAAAATGCTAACATTTTCTCTGGATGATTGAATTTCTCTCTTCGTAAGTTTTATGTGAAAAACGGGCGATATCTTTGTATAAGAGATCCTTTATTGCTGTTTTAATCCATAGAGCGGCTCTTTGTTGGGTTGATATTTCCTGTATCACAAACCCTACAAACTATCAAGACCCTATTTTTAAAGATGAAAAGACGTATTTCTTTCAACAGTTTCCATATTTTTTTTACTTCCTCAAATTCGATGAGATCGCGACTGTGATTTATGATATTGCAACTGCATAATTGATGCTCCTCGGGCATGCGCACTTGAGAAAAAGTCCTGAGAATTCCAGAAGTCAAAAGTCGCCAGTCGCCGCGCGCTGTGGTTTGTCCGGCGAGTGGCGCGCGGCGAGTTTTTCCAGGTTAAGAGATAGAGCGAAACTCGCCGTGTTTTACGGCGCGTGGCGACTGGCGAGTTTTTGCAGGTTAAGAGATAGCAGAAAGTCGCCGTGTTTTACGGCGCGTGGCGACTGGCGAGTTTTTGCAGGTTAAGAGATAGCAGAAAGTCGCCAGTCGCCGCGCGCCGGAGATGTCCACGGCGCGTGGCGAGTGACGAGTTTCACTACAGTCAAAAGTCGCCAGTCGCCGTGCGCCGTGGTTCATCCGGCGAGTGGCGCGCGGCGAGTTTTTCCAGGTTAAGAGATAGAGCGAAACTCGCCGTGTTTTACGGCGGGTGGCGACTGGCGAGTTTTTGCAGGTTAAGAGATAGCAGAAAGTCGCCAGTCGCCGCGCGCCGGAGAGGTCCACGGCGCGTGGCGAGTGGCGAGTTTCTAAAAGTCGCCACGCGACGCAAACTTGGCCCAAATAGAACACCATACTTATCCTTCCGTATATAGGTAACCTTTGCCAGTCAATCGAACAACCACTCGTGTCTCTGCTTGAGGTAAGAAATCTTTGAATAGCATATACCACTAAACAAATGTCAAATAATATGATACTTTGTCACCGAAGGCCCGCCTTCTAGCAACATTTATATATATCTACGTCCTAGCGGAAGATTCAGTGGGTGTAGTCGATGATCCGTCTGTTGGGCGTCTACTTGACTCATTACCTATGGCCTGGTATGTCAGATGAAATCCTCGACCACTGGTAGCACCGTCCGAGCTGAAGATGACCAGTACGCTGCTCCCTATGGATACAAACGGGGGAGGTATAGCTGTGTCACAATATCGTCCGTCTCTACTGGAATTGCCCTGTTAAAAAAAAATGAAGGCTACTGACGTAATTGCAACAACATATTTGTAATACACAACAAAACCGTTTAACGAATTTGTTGACATCTCAGCGACGGAATGGTGATTTACAGAGTTGGGACGCTTTTTGTTAGATACTGTTAAGATGTGTATATATATTATTTTATGTTCAGGGGCCCAGTACTCAGATATCGGTATATAGATGCCAAGGCTACGTCTTAGAATCCACCGTGGTCTAGTCTAAATGCGTGGTGCCGAGCCGCTTTCCTGTGGAGTCATATGGCTGCGTTTTAGTCGCCAGACGTCCGTCGTCAATGTTTCCCACCTCTTACATATCTCGCCGATTGTACGACACTGAAATAATTTATTTCCAAAGAAAAATGTCAAAGGAAGCTTTCCTCAGTATGTTGAGGACTATTCTGTGACTAATTATAGTACTTTGGAGAATATTGGTTTCTTGCTCAAGTCTGCGATTATTAGTTCTGTGTTCACCAAGAACGGACGAATACTGTAAGTAGACCTAATATATAGTTTTGAGCTAAATTGTATATTGTACTGCTAAACCTATATACCATATTTGAAAATTTGCTCATATAGAAACGTATTCAGTGAGTGATTATAATTAGAGAAACATAATCGTGGGATAAAGACATAAAATTGATAACTTGATTCAGTTGCATCTGAAAGCTGGGAATTGTAAACAAATGGAAACTTTATGAATAACAACTCCTTATGTATACGAACAGGCGAGGATCCGCCACAGATCAATATTTGTGTGGGTAGTTCGCCTGCTGATGCATATAAGAAGTGGAAAGTTTCCATTTGTTTATGTCAAAGATAGTCAAGCAAAAACAACTTACACTGAGCAAACTGAACTAATATGCAGCCAAATTAAAGATATCAAATATGATATTCTGTGGTAATACCGCTAGCCATCCAGAATACCGTAGATGGCTACGACTGTTGGAAATGGACATTCGACGAGAATACCCTACTTCTCATTTTTCGAAGCAGGAAAAACATCTTTATGTCAACTGAGGTTAAATTCTGTTGCATGAATATGTTATTTATCCCAAGAACTGAAAAGCCAGCTAGTGAAATTTGTAGAATGCTATCAGAATTTCTCTCTGCAGATCTATGCCTTAAGTTGACTTTTGCTGTCTGAATAATTAGAAGAAATAGAGTAAACCAATTACCGGGAAACAAATTCAATGAACAGACAGATATAAGCTTTTACTTACTTGAGCCTGGTCCTTGATCCGAAGATAGTCGTATAGGCATGCGCTGTCCTCTTCAATATCGATGTCATTAAACGTCAGCTTCATCCGACTCTCACCAGATGTTTGTATAGTCCACACACAATATTCATCAAACCGATACAAATCTGGATAATTGGGTGATGTTATATTCATCGGCACATACGACGCTTGTAATTCACCCCCACATGGATCTAAAATACAAGTGGGTGAGCAACAAGAGTTTTGTACCATGTCTGTTGTCACAAGGGGAAGATTAATTTTCTCTACACGATGGCTGTACATGGATAGTCACACATGTCCAGCTAATCATATTGTAGTTAGTTATATTGTCGCTATATTGCCGAAATAGTGCTGAACGCGACGTTAAACCCTAACTCACTCACTCACTCTCTATAAAATTGAGTAAACATGAGTATGAACCAATGTGTTCCTATCAACTCCCAACAGTAAGCCCCAATACACGAGGTAAAGGTCTTCATGCAAGATGAATTGGTATGTATGAACCAATGTGTTCCTATCAACTCCCAACAGTAAGCCCCAATACACGAGGTAAAGGTCTTCATGCAAGATGAATTGGTATGTATGAACCAATGTGTTCCTATCAACTCCCAACAGTAAGCCCCAATACACGAGGTAAAGGTCTTCATGCAAGATGAATTGGTATGTATGAACCAATGTGTTCCTATCAACTCCCAACAGTAAGCCCCAATACACGAGGTAAAGGTCTTCATGCAAGATGAATTGGTAAGATCCACATATCCAATTTCAACGTCAATAATCATGAAATATTAAAAGAAAATAATAATAATAAAGAATAAAAATTTATTCAAACTCAATACACATACACCACGATAGGCTTATGAATCGTAACTCATACCTGCGGTTTGAATTGTTAGGTGGAATCCCTGACCACCGGTTCCAGAATCCGAGCTGAACAAAACCTGTACTGTATTCCCGACAGACACAAATGGCGGTTGGGTCAACGTTGAGCAATATCTTACAACTCTGCCCGCCGGACCCTAAATGTTGTTTGAATGATCAATATTACAATAGTTTGGATAGAAACCAAATGTGTATATAACACCGAGAATTTAGTGTCGAGAACAAGAGCAACTTTTGCATTATGTTGACAACGTTTCGTTGTGCCCACCCTTTGGGTCCCGGGTGTTAAAATGAATAGGACTCTACACGTGTGGTTTGCGGGTGTGAAAAGGAATAGGATATGGCTGAAATGATGTTGAAAGCGACTTTAAATCATATGCACTGACTCACTCACTAAAAGTTTGTGACATCCTTTCCTTCCCAAGCCACACAATTAATACATTAATTCTTCGCAGAACAAGGTGCGATGTAATAAGGCAGAGGGGGAAATAGTTCATACTTACAAGTGGAACATCCTGGAATTCGATGAAGTCATACAGACAATCTCTGTCGTACTCAATATCTATTGTATTCAATATTAATTCAATCCGTCTGTTCTCAGGTGCTTCAATAGTCCAGTTACAGTGCATATTGGATGGATACTCATGGGGATAGTAAACTGAAGTGATGTTGATTGGTGATACGGAAATCTGTATATTCTCTCCGCAGGCATCTAGATCTATGCAGAAATCACAAAAATCCGAGACAGTCAGGTATTCGGACGTTTAAATGAAACAGTATTGGAAAACAAGCATAATGTGAACAACTAGAAAAAAGAGCCCACATGTCTCTGTGGTGTACGTCATTGCGGATTTAATACTGTACGCAAGTCTTCATGTTACTTTTGAGGCAGAGATGTAATTTTAGTTACCGGTAACAAGGTTTTGGTATCGATACTGAAGAAAATATCTATTACTAGCTTTTGTAATCTATCTCTTTATTATAAAATCTATGTCACTGCTCTCCTTGAAGAAAGAGCTTCACCATTTATACTTACTTGGAGTTTCAGTATGCTGGTACAATAGGAAATAACGAATAAGGTATTTCGATTATGAATGAGAATTGTTTTCAAACTCGACCGTTGAATAAAGAATGTCAAAATCTGATTATTTATGTAACGGTGTGTAAATTCCCATATTCTAAATAATTATTCATTGGGCATAGCATTACTTGAATCGACTACTAAAAGCTCAATAACAAACACAATCCAAATGTTCAAATCAGAAGAGATAACTGGAGAATGGGCCAAGGCGCCACCTAGAGGCGGATCGACAAGAAAACAATCCCAAGCAACACCTTGAGAAAGGGGATCCACTTACCCAAACTCGGAAAAAATCTGTTGGGTTTTTCATGAATTATTGTCCGGAAATGAAAATTTAACTTTGACCAAGGTGGCGCCAAATACAGGTGAATCGTCACAAAAAATAATAATAATAAAAGAAAATAAAAAACCAATCACATGTCGTGTTACCCGTAGCTCCTGGAATGGCATTGATACATTCTTAAATGAATGTATCTTTGTCAGTGGCTTTAAAATCTGCAAGGCTAGTGTCTCTGTGAAATTATTTGTGGGAGAAATGTATATACATGTACATGTTCCAGATCCTAAAATCACCACACTGTCGATGACTGAATGGCATGGCTATAAAACAGTCACTGAATGTACCTTTGATGAAAATGCTTCGACGGTCATACATTAAGCCAATGGCCAGCCAATATTCTGATCCCCAACAGTGAACTTTCTGAGTCACGGCTGTGAACCAATCACTGATGTACTGTCTATGCAAATGAGATTATGGAACTTGGAACCCAAACAGAGATAGCCACTTCATTATTGGTCCAGATGGAAAATTTGCATGTTAGAGAAATCGTAGAAAAAATGCAAGTATCCTGTTTCGGACAAAGCTGAAAAACAATAGCTGTCTTCCCCTAGACAGAGGCAATATACACAACAAATCTGAAGTTGATTGGCGAAGGCATTCAGAAGTTATCCGACGGAAAAATTTAAACAGAAGTACAATTTGCATTTTGAAAAATTATAGAAAAAAAACAAAGTTCCCATTTTCGGACAGAGCTAAAAAGCAATAGGAGTTTTTCACTAGACAGGAGAACCACAGATTTGTAGCTGATTGACAAAGGCATTCAACAATTATCCGAAGAAAAAGAAAAGTGAGAAGAAGAAGGAGAAGCGGAAAAAAGAAGAAACTGACAAACCCAAGGCATCATCCCTAATAATGCATAAAGTAAGTGAGCATGTTCTAATGATGTGCCAGTTATCCGCATACCACTGAATGAGTTCAACATTGAGATTATAGTTTACACAGCAAGGAAAGGACGCTGATTAACAACAAATAACTGCGTTCGCCACACATAAATGGTTTTCAGCTGGAGCCTACATCTTATGTTTTAACACTCTTTCATGCGGTTGACCAATACAACTATTGCAGTGTTATCAGCCACAGCGGATGGAAACTGAATTTAAATTGGACCCGGTGTGCAAGAAACGGTGACCCCTCAGATATGAGTGTCCACTTGCTATGATTTAACCGAGCCCGAACACTGACATCTGAAAAGGGTCACTTGGATTTCAGAGACCGCCCTAGGTAAAGCATAGGAGACCGGATACTGGTCTCTGGGGACTACCGTTTCTATCACACCGGGTGGCGCCACCTATGGGCATATGTGGAAGCAATGCAACCCCGATCAACATCTTGTAGAATTATATCAACACAACATATTTGGAAAGAATCCTTGGAGTCATTTTAATTTCTAATGTCTGAAACGAAATTCCAGCTGGTGCCCAGGTGGCCGCCACTCACTGGCCTATGTAGGCTAAAGAATATCTCAAGTCATTCTCATCCTATTGTGCGGAAACGAAAATTCATTTTGGCTCCCAGGTGGCGCCACCTATCGACGTGTGGTCGTAATGCAACCCAAGGCATTCTAATTTCTAATGTCTGAAACGAAATTTCAGCTGGTGCCCAGGTGACCGTCACTCATTGGCATATGCAGGTTAAAGAATCTCTCAAGTCATTCTCATCCTATTGTGTGGAAACAAAAAATCATTTTGGCTCTCAGGTGGCGCCACCTACTGATGTGTGGACGTAATGCAACTATAGGCTACATCCTGTGGCAAGATATTCGTATTCCAAAATTGGAAAGAATCCGTCCAGTTGTTCCAATTTTATTGTCTGAAAAGACAATTTAAGACATGCTCAAGGTGGCGGCACCTGTGGTGATTAGTGGACGGAAAGGGATCCTGAGCGACATCTTGCAACTTGATATTCATATTCCAAATTTGGAAACATAAAATTCATTCTAGTTTTATTGTCCAAAACCGAAATTTCGGGGGTATACTGAGAAGGTCAAACTTTAAACATTCATATACCAATCAGCGATTTTAGAATCTATAAGATCACTCTACCAACGGTTCAAATGGAAAATTTGCATTGAAGGGAATTATAGAAAAGCATGATCCCAGTTGGGGTCATAGCTGAAATCAATCTACACATCTACACAAGCTATGATAGCCAATTTGAAGTTGATTAATATGGCATTCAAAACTTATCCGGAGGACAAGATGTTCAAATGGGAGAATTGTATATAGTACGCCTTGCATCTAGTATGAGTGGGTAAAACTTGGATGAAAGTCACCAAAATGTAACCACGTCTTGCAGTCACCATCATGTATCTACATTTGTAGTTTCAGTTTTATCCGTTTAATAGTTCTAGAGATGTGATCCGAACAGGGACAAATGTTGACGCCAGCCGCCCGGACGAATGCACATGTAGTCCATGGGCCCAGGCATATATCGGTACCATCAGAGGAAACCAAACTTTAGGGCTACTAAGTTATTGGTAGGGACTATATGATTATTTCAATATGTGATAACCGTTCCAGAAGAGCAGCTTAGTGTATATTTTGCATTTTTACCATTTTACCATTCTGAGATATTGACTTTTTTGGGGAAAATCACACAATGGACTACTGACATCCCGTGAAGGTAATATCATTCAATACCAGCTCCGGATATCCAGAATTGTTATCTGCACAGTTACAACAAGCATACTTCCCATCTTGAGGCACATGCTTTAGTTTGGTATTCAAACGGCTGATTTGCACGCTGGATTTTGTGAAATTTTGCGGATTTATTATTATCATTATTTACGGAATGTTGTGTGTCCCATATGAGTGCCACAGTCCTAATGGATCAGCTACCCATATGTACCTTGTTTGCAGGGAAGCACAAAGGAGGACCATCCAGCTGGTTTCAACAAAGTTGTAGAATTTTACCTTCCCATACCCCCGAAATGCACATTGCGGCTGAATATATGAAAATTACAATGTAGCTCAAATTTGATATAATCTTTCGCCCCACCAGAAATGTTTCCGGTTGTGCACACTGGAAAGTATATAAATGTATTTTATAATGTCATAAGTGTATTTAATTTCAGATTTTAGTAGCAAAACAGATCATTTCAGGTAAATAAGAAGCTTTACTCCAGTTTGATATCGGATGACACATTTCCTTTGTACATTCAGCAATAACACTATATGATCACGGTGTGGCGGTGTGGAGAATGAAGCTGCGACAGCTGTACCATGCAGTACTAATGACTATAGATTAAGTAACAGTTAAGTTTTCAACTACTCCATATAGTATAATAAATACTGGTCCTAGGGGGCCACACCTGCAATAACACTGGTGAAAACCCAGACTCCTACTTGCCCGTTTTGATTTCTAGGTTATACCTAGTATTTATTGTTTAGTATCTGCGGGTGCAAGTTTCGGGTTATTTTAGGTCGAAAATTCTTATTTCTGACCAGCGAAACCCTCATCAGGGAGCCTATACGCATTGACCGTTATGGTCAGATTTTATATTTTTTCAGTATTTCACTGATGCTTTTACCCCGCCTATAGCATAATTGTGGCTGGCTGGTAAAGTTTTCGGCATATTTGTTTGTGATCCAGTATTTCTTTAAGATCCCTTTCAGCCATTTCGTGTATGGATTGAAAGTCGTTATGACGCATACGTCGTTTCAGTACAGACTTATTCTGTATGCCCTCGTTCCTCTTGAGGTATTTGTTTCTGTCGGTAATTTCCGAGGTAGAGTATCCTCTCTTTTTAAGCTTTTGCTTGAAGTATTCTGACTAGTCTATGTAGTCTGCAGTATTATTGCAGTTTCGTATACCTATCTTTCAGTTCTCCCGTAATGTGCTGATTTGCTGTATAGGTATTTGTAGGTTTGAGTTGGCTTTGTTTAGCATTTCACATCAAATATTGAGTCAGTCGAACATCTTTTCCCCTTGAAAACGGCGACGTCTAGATAATTCGCCTCGTTTTCAGATATTTCATACGCGAATTTCAATAGAGAATGTGCGTTATTAACCATCTCAAAGAAATTCTCAGCTACGGCTTTATTTGCCTGTAGTAGTATGACGCCATCATCCCAAAAAGTTTGTGTAACATAATCATTTCTTTGTGTGGGAATGTGGCAATTAGCTGATTGATATGCTTATATATCGCTATATCGCACAGTTCCGGGGAAGGGACTGCTCCCCGTGGTGCTAGTTCAGTTAGCTTTGTTTAGAATTTCACATCAAGTATTGAGTCAGTCAAATATCTCTTTCCCTTGAAAACGGCGACGTCTAGATAATTCGCCTCGTTTTTAGATATTTCATACGCGAATTTCAATAGAGAACGTGCGTTATTAACCATCTCAAAGAAATTCTCAGCTACGGCTTTATTTGCCTGTAGTAGTATGACGCCATCATCCCAAAAAGTTTGTGTAACATAATCATTTCTTTGTGTGGGAATGTGGCAATTAGCTGATTGATATGCTTGTATATCGCTATATCGCACAGTTCCAGGGAAGTGACTGCTCTCCGTGATACTCCGACAATATGTCTGAAGTGTTAGTCCTGCAACATGAATTCATTCTCTTCAAGACTCAATCGTGCTATTTCAAGCAACAGATCGATGGGAGATTTTTGGATATTATAATCCATGTTTTCGTAGGTAGTCAGATCACTTCTGAGTGCTTCTCGGATTTCATTGGATCCGAGGTTTGTGTATAACGAGGTAATGTCATACGTAATAAGCAACGTATCAGTAGAAAATTCAAAGTCTAAGGACTAAGAACTCCACTAGCATTCAACCTAGCGACTGTCTGTAGTACCGTACCATTTTCATGATGTTTTCCATATTCATGGATTTTATGTCGGTATAATGTATACCATCGTACAGCTGTCTTTGCGCTTCCACTATGTAGTCCTTTTTACAAGAATTACGGTGGTATTGTTTTTATCAGCTCGTCCTTCTGTGCACAAGATTATATTCTTTGTGTTTGAGAAAGCGAGAAAATTGACGGATGGTAATAGCCTTCTTCTTTAGTTTCCGTCTAGCCATATTGTCTATGGGTACTGAATATCTCTCCGTGGCTTTGTGCCGTGTAAAGAGTCTGGGTTTTCACCAGTGTTATTGCAGGTGTGGCCCCCTAGGACCAGTATTTATTATACTATTAGGAGTCTGGGTTTTCACCAGTGTTATTGCAGGTGTGGCCCCCTAGGACCAGTATTTATTATACTATCTGATGCTGATAACAGTGATGAAGACTAGACTACTGATCCATGGTGTGAATGTTTTGGCACAATCACATACATTCATGGCTACAAATATGCATGAGTAAAACATAGTACATAAACATGCCACAGTAGCGTGGTGAAATTTGGGTTATACATAAATTTCACTTTTTGGACGCTTGTTGGAACTAGGTTAGGGGAAGGACAATTCCTATAACTGTGGTAAAAACTTGTAAAATGTTCATAAATGTTTTCCTCATACAACATGTGCATGTTGTAGGCTACTGCGGTTCAGTAGCACTCCCCAGGGAACTTGTATGACAATATTATAAATTAAAATGTACTGAAAATCACATAATCAACAACATTTGATAGGCCCTATTGTTCGCCCCTTTCTGCCATAAAACAAATTCTGCCTTCAGGAATGACAGAAAGGATTATTCGGATGGTATAAATAAAGCATTTCAGACATGTATTTGTGGTTTGTAGTTCATTCTAGCCCCATGTGGAAACAGCAATTGCATCATTAGTGAATGTTTCCGAGTTTGCCTTTTCGCTTTCATTATGCGGAGGGTGGGTACATTCCAGAGATGAAAACTACCAATAAGCTGCCAGTCTGCAATGGTTATCACATCAAAATATGATCTATATATATACACCAATTAAAAAATCATAACTAGGATTGGTTTCCTTAGATGGTACCGACAAGTGGAATTTCTGGTCTGGGCCCATGGACTAATGGTGACGAAAGAAACAACAACATTCGGGCTGCCTTTATGACTAAGGGGAAAATAGAGAAATGACTCACTCTCACGCCCAATCTACGACAAATTAGAAAATTGCAATTTTGACATAGTTAAGCTACCCATTTCCACAAGAACCTGCATTTGGTGCATATATATCTTGTCTAGTAGCATCATTAGATCCTATGAAAATTGTGACGATTCCAATCAACGTCGCAGAACATTATTTTAGAAACTGTCAGAAACAAAACAGGCAATTTAACCAAACGTCCCTATTCCAAAGTTCTCAAAAATCCTATCATACACTGACGTAAATATACTCCCATATCTTACAAGATAACTGGCGGAGTGCCTGTATGCTTGTATTTCCACTTAGTCGGAGCCAAGGATGCATTTGAACGTCATGTATTTTATATTTCCATCCTATTTAAATGAAAAACTACACTCTAGGAACAAAATGATATGTACTATAGTTCAAGACAAGGTCTTCATTTTCCGTAATGGGAATTTTACGAATAGAAAATCATGATGTCCTGCCACATCAATGAAAACTGCTCACAGCTTTTCTCTTGCAAGAAACCATTTGTTCTCATTTTATGCCTGTTTCGAATTGGTCACAAAGACTTCATATGGCCAGATATCCCTACGAATGGATATAAAGAATCAAATAAATTATTCGCATGAAATGGGAACATCCCTGGATATGGAGAAGCAGGGGTTGTTGAATAAGTCAAATACAAATATATTGTGAAGATTTTAGGTATCAGATCGCACATATAATATTCAACAGTCTTCGACAGAATAATTTCCGCGTCAATAATTAAAAACGCGTTTTGTACGATAGCATCTATTCCAAACATGCATCAACGGGAAATTAGAAAAGCCCAACAAAAATATGGTTTCCTGTAAGAGAGAAGCGGTCAACATTTTTCAATGGTGACAACAAGGCATCATAATGTTATTTACATAAAATCCTTATCTCTGCCAAGTATTCTTTATACATATGAATTTCCATATGAGTTTACTTGAACTCCATGGAGATGTAAACCACAAGACGTTTAAAGGGTCCATAGACCCAGGCTGAGGAACTTATAGATGACGACAATGTGAATTTTCAAATCAATAATACTTACCTATAGTTTGAATTGTTAGGTGAAATCCTCGGCCACCAGTTACAGTGTCTGAGCTAAATACCACCTGGACTGTACTCCCTACTGATACAAATGGTGGCGGAATGACTGTTGAGCCACAGTATTTCAAATCTCTGCCCGCTTCACCCTGAAAGATAGATTAACATCAACGGTGTCAGACACATTGTTCGATTAGTTCTAGAGCCGTTATTATGAACTGTGCTTTCTTACGACGTATTCTTATGACGTACGTCGGCTTCGTGTACATATTCTATGACATCTCATGAGTTAAGTCATATTCAATGGAGATCCGAGGGAAATATACATACAGAAAATATGAACAGGTTGACAGTGGTATATCTGGCGCAAACAATCGTGCATGCAAGGCCACAAAAACATGGTTAGACCATACCGGAAGTAATTATATGTACTGGTATCCCAGCATACAGTACCTTCCCTAATTGCAGGTTTTCGTGTTAATTCGAAATGGTGATAAGGCAGATATTATGAGAAGTAAATATAGACGATATTTTATACTTACAGCAGGAACATCTTTGAACCTAATGAAGTCAAACCGACAGTTATCCGCTTGCTCAATGTCTATCGTGTTCAGTATCAATTCCACTCTCCTATTCTCAGGTACTTGGATGGTCCAGTTACAGAGTGTATTTGCTGGGTAATAATCTGGGTAGTTGATTGACGTGATGTTGATAGGAAACTCGGAAACCAGTACACTGCCACCACATGCATCTGAGGAACCATTATAGAATACGGGTAAACATTTGTTTCCGAAATCAGGCCGGAAGGGGGTGTGAAGATTGTATATGAAAATCAGTTGCTTGTTAAATATATATGTCTTTGAAATCTAGAATTAAAGTTTATAGATAATATAGGATAAACAGTCTTCTCAGCTCTGACAATTTGTATTTCAATGAAATTTGTGAAAAATGTCTTATTCCATATAAGGTTATGCATATTTTATAGAAGTAAGTAGTATATAAAATGGAAATTCCTTAGGATTGACCTACTTATTTGTTCCCCCGGGTAAAATTTGTGGAGCATGTGTGGAGCTCTCGTCCAATCAGAAACGAGTATTTCAAATTGACCAAAAAGCTACCTCCAGCACAGGAGAGTTCCAATTTTTCCAGGTCAAAAATAGTTCCATGTATTCATCCGCGGCGATGCGGTTTTGGTGGTGATGCGGTCTGCTTCCGCGGAGAAAAAGTAGTCCCTAGATAAAATGGTCTGATTGGGTCGAGTTAGGTATCAAAGTGAAGCTTATGTGAAGGGGCATCTAATGGGCTGGGTGTGGGGTTGAACTATCGGCATTCTGCGCATGCGCGGTGGCCCAAGAGTATGGAAATAGCCGTGTTGGAGCTAGGGGAGCCACAAATGGTCCAATGGTATCGAGTGAGGTAGCAAAGTGAAGCATTCGTGAAGGGGCATCTGATGGGCTGGGTGTGGGGTTGAAATATCGGCATTCTGCGCATGCGCGGTGGCCGAAGGGTATGGAAATAGACGTTTTGGAGCTAGGGGAGCCACTAATGGACCGATGGAGTTGTATGAGGTATCAAAGTGAAGCCTATGTGAAGGGGCATCCAGACATGGGTGGGTGCATGTAAAATTTTTCCTTAAAAAATACGGAACACGGACTTTATCGAAAAACCTGGGAAAATGCCTATATGGGGTATGGGGGGTATATAGGTCGCCGGGCTTAACGGGGCTTGCCTATCAATAGAGTTATCTCCCCCTAGTTCCAGGGTGGGTGTATGTAAAATTTTTAAAGAAAAAATACGGAATACGGACTTTATCCTAAATTACGGGAAAATGCCTATATGGGGTATGGGAGGTATAGGATCAATGTTTGTCCCCTTGGGAAACCTACTTCTCGACATTTGCGGTATGGGTTGTGGGGTCGCGTTTTCTTAGTCTCGTCATTTAGAACATGATAGGAAGTGTCCCGGCACGAATCGGTGAAATGTTTGAAAAAAGTCACCGAGCCCCATATAGGCCCATACTGGGGTATAGGATCAATGTTTGTCCCCCTGGGAAACGTACTTCTATACATTTGCGGTAGGGTTGTGGGGTCTCGTTTTACTCGTCTCGTCAAGACAAACATGATACGAAGTGTCCCCGTGCGAATCGGTGAAATTTTTGAAAAAGTACGATATAGCCCCAT
>JAVTVY010035086.1:0-14629 GCA_036873755.1 Hanleya hanleyi | reverse complement strand
ATTTATCTCTCATTTGGGATGCGGCCTCGAGGGTCTGTAGCAGACTTTCCTGGTTGTTACTGGGCAATGGCCTGCCAAGGGCAATCAGTACAACTGACTTGTACATGTACAAGCGGCTCTTCTGGAGTATTGTGGTGGGGTTACCGCGATCCTTTTTCGGTGTAGGGGCGATGTCTGTTCCCGGCAATCCCAGCATGTTGTATTTGTCCAATAGCTCAGGCCGTTGGAGCTGGTTGGGCGACCCTGTCAGAAACTCTTCCACAGACATAGCAAGGAACTCCCAGGCCAAGAGCTTCTCATCAGGAATTTTATCCTTCCATGCTGGAGGGGGCCATTGCCTCACCTGTGTGCCCAAGGTAACATTAACCACAACGCTTGGCTCCCATTCCCTCCTTGCTGGTGGTAACAAGGGCATACATCCCCAGCGTAGCAGCTTCTTTGCCCGTGTTGCATAGCTCGCCATCATCCTCAAGTTTGCATTCGGCGGAGGGGGAGGTGGAGGCGGAGGCGGCGAGGGAACAGCAATAACAGATCTCACTGCCGGGACGGGACTACTGCCTGATGGGCTGACCGATGGTTTTGGGGTTGATGCCGAGAGGTGTTGCTGGTAGATGACTGGTGGCAGGAACTGGTAGAATAGTGGGGGGTGGACAGTGTTCCTGATGGCTTCGTTCTTCAGTCACAGTCATGTCGGTAGTTGCGCCATATGACAGGGCAGCCGTGTCTGATGGGGTAGGAAGGTCCGCCTCATAAGTCGGTGTCACTGCCTCGTAAATCATCACCAAGGATGATATTGATGGCTGTGGGGAAGATTCCTTCGGTATGCAGGCTGCACCGCTACCACTGAGTTGTCTCCATCGCCTCAAGGATGTTAAAAACCGGAAATCTACCCCCAAGACTTCACAAACTCGGCTGCACGCTCCACTATTATTGCGGGGGGTATCCTCTCCCTCACCGCTCGGATGCTCCTGGTCCTTCGTTCGATCAATGGCTGCCAACTTCCTGGTCAGTGAGGCCATACTACGTTGATCGTAGCATACAGTGGTGGATAGCTGGGCCTGGTACCACATTGTTGAACCACTGGACAGGTCAACGATGATTTCCCCTGGCTTCATCTGGAGGTTGACCACGTCCAAGGAGATGGCAGGGTTGGTTGGGCTGTACTGCAGCCGGGGCACTTTAATGGGTGGGGGATCGTCCAGCACGATGGCGTCTTCCATGAGGGGGGAACGATGCTTCTGCCACTCGGTGTTCCTCTTCCACCCCTCGTCCCATTCCTCCTTTGTTCGTGATGATGTTCCCTTCTGCAGCCACGTTCGAACTAATTGGCGTGCTCTGTACGAATTGGAATCGCTCCATTGGGGGCATCCATCCAGTTTCCGGTGTGCATCTGGGGTTAAAGTTAACCAAAATCCTGTTCGTTCATTCCAGAACCCCTGACTCAGGCGACGTGCCTCTTCGGAGTGACTCTTATTGACGTGAGCTTTCAGGTCTGGCATTCTCCTGTAGGTCCGCTCGTCATCACAGAAAGGGCATATAGTGGCCAACAGATTGTGAGGCGGGGAAACCAGGTGGTTCCGTAGGTCCCTCTTGTTGGTGTACCTAGATGTACAAAGCCAGCAGGCGAAGTTTGGGCGTCTCTCAGCCATTCTGCAAAGACAACAACAGTCATACAGACATTGCGCAAGTTTATGGAATCGAATTACCCTATCAATTAAAGAAAATCCAGTGAGCTTCATCTCAGCCACCATTCTAAAGAATCGCCAGTCTGAATCTCAAGGGTATATCAAAATATATTTTTAGCTAATGGTGTCTATATTGTCAGCCATATTGTTTCCATTTCAGTCATCCGTAGATCGAACATGTTGCTCTTGCAGCCAGTCTCAACGCTACTACAGTTGGGCTGATGGGGTGATCAGTCCCATTGCCAGCTGTATGTCTCAGGCCCTGGTGCGCGCGTTCACCAGCCATTCTCATGGACTCTGCATCTGCATCCCTGAACATCTACCAGGATGTAGACTATGAAAAGACTCGCGGCTACAATATTCTGACCATTCACTAGATTCCTAGTCCGGCATCGACCGAACCATCAGATAAAACAAGCAGAACTCAAAGACATTTTGGGATTTTCCATTCAGACATTTATTTAGACCAGTTTTGCTGAAGATACATCAGTGTTTCAAGTGAGTAGAGGTAAGTATTTTAATTTCCCTCTTCCTTGGAATACCACTTTGGTGGATTCCTTCCTTTGTAGGCAAGAAGACGGTCAATGTGGCACACTCTAGGTTCCAGTCTTGGAGACTTCTTCACCAAGTAGTTGACATCATCAATCCTCCGTAGAACAACATAGGGGCCTTTCCACTTGCAGGTAAGTTTGTTACAAACACCCGGTTTTCGAGCTGGTGCATACAACCAAACTGGCTGACCAACCTTCAGGGAGCGTTTCTTCGAGTGAGCATCATAGTACTTCTTCCTATATTCAGCTTTGGCCTTCAGAGTTTTACGTGCAACTTCGTGGGCCAACTGTAGGTTGTCTTGAAGATCAAAGAGATACTGATCCACATTTCGAGGTACGTCTTCAGAATCTGGCCTACCTATGATGGCTTGCACTGGCAAAGTGACCTCCTGACCAAACATCAACATATTTGGCGACTTACCCGTACTGGTATGCTTGGAGGATCGGTATGCTAGAAGTACCTGCGGAAGAAATTCATCCCATCGCCGTTGCTACTTCTCACAGTACATGGTAAGCATTGCCGCGACTGTCCTGTTGAACCGTTCAGCATTCCCATTGGCTTGGGGGCGATAACCTGTTGTCCTTGTCTTGTCAATCTGCAGCAGGTTGCAAACCTCCTGGAAGAGTTGCGATTCAAAGTTAGTTCCCTAGTCAGAACGAACCTGTAATGGAACTCCAAAGCGGCAAATATATTTATTCACCATAGCCCTGGCGACAGTCTTGGCCTCTTGGTCTGGGAGAGGAATAGCTTCGACCCACTTCGTGAAACAATCCGTCATCACAAAAATGTACTTATTTCCCCCATTTGTAAGTGGTAGAGGACCAAGTACATCTATGGCCACCCTCTCAAATGGCTATCCACTGATGTACTGCCCTAGTGGAGCCCGAACAGGTTTTGGCGTTTTCCTGGCTGTACACCTGTCACAGGTGGTACAGTACTTCTCCACATCATCTCTGACACACGGCAAATAGAATGACTGCTTAACTTTCTCCAGCATCTTCTCAGAGCCAAGATGTCCAGAGGTTGGGATGTCATGATGATACTTCAGGATGTCGTTACGTTGGACTGCTGGAACTATGAGTTGGTACGTTATTTTATCTCGGTCGCCAACCCATTTCCTGTAGATCATGCCATCTAATATCTCCAGATGGTCCCAGTGACGCCACAAGGTCTTATAGTGGGAAGACAAATGTGATATCTCAGACCATGCAGGCCGACTGACCTTTTCCTCTAAAGCAAGCAAGATTGGCCCTACATCCTTGTCTTCCATCTGTTTGTGCCTAATTTCAGAAGGGCTCCACCCGTCAAGCAACAGTTGATGGTCTTTCATTCGCCCAGAGATTTCGGATGGTTTACTTCGAGTTGAAACCCTCACTGCCCCAGGATCTGCTGATGTGTGACAATCTTCTAACAGCACATGTTCTGAATTGTGGGCAGGTTGATCATTAGAACAAGGTTCCTGGTCATTTAGTGTGTTGTTAATTTCCTGTTGGTGAGCGCAAGCCTTGCAGGGACGTCTGGACAGGGCGTCAGCGTTGCCATGGCTACGGCCAGCTCTGTGGACTACTTGCAGATTGTACGTTCCGAGTTCTTGTAGCCATCTGGCTGTCTGTCCTGATGGTTGTTTCAGGGTTCTCATCCAGCTCACAGCAGAATTGTCTGTTCGTATGATGATTTCTTGGCCGTAGAGATAAGAGTGGAAGTGCTTCAGAGCAGTAACAACGGCTAGCAGCTCCTTACGAGTTACACAGTACACCTTTTCATGCTTATTGAGTGATTTGCTCATGTAGGCAATGACTCGCTCGGACCCGTCTCGTTCCTGGGAAAGTACCGCTCCCACAGCCTGGTCACTGGCGTCAGTGTCGAGGATAAATCGAGCACCTTGTGTAGGGTATGCCAAGATCGGAGTTGATGTCAACATGGCCTTTAATTCCTGGAATGACTTATCACACTCCGGAGTCCACTTGAACTTAACACCCTTCTCTGCCAGTTTATGGAGAGGCCTGGCAATAGTGGCAAACCCCTTCACGAACTTGCGGTAATAAGAGGCCAAACCTACGAAGCTTCTGACTTCCTTGGCACTGGTTGGTTCTGGCCAGGTTTGAATAGAAGCGATCTTATCGGGATCAGTCTGGATGCCATCTGAAGATACCACATGCCCCAGGAACTTGACACTTTGCTGGAAGAAGAAGGGGCATTAACTAAGCCAAAAGGTATCACGGTGAACTGATACAAGCCTTGGCTAGTAGAAAAAGCCGTTTTTTCTCGGTCTTCCTTTGCCATGGGGATCTGCCAAAATCCAGAGTTCAGATCCATGCAACTGAACCATTTTGCACCAACCAACGCATCAAGACATTCGTCCACTCGTGGAAGCGGATATGAATCTTTAACTGTGACGGAATTCAGTTTTCTGTAATCTAAACAGAATCGTATACTACCATCCTTCTTAGTACATAGGACGATAGGAGAGGCCCAAGGACTGCAAGATGGCTCAATAACACCCCTGTCGCTCATCTTCTGTAACTCGTCACGCTCTATCTCCCGCTTTCCAAAAGGTAGTCTCCTGGGCGGTTGTCGAATAGGAACTGCCGTACCAGTATTTATTTTGTGTTCAACTCCCTTAGATCTCCCAAGGTCAGCCGAGGACTTTGCAAAGACCGACTGAAACTTGACTAGGACAGCAGCAAACATTTCTTTCTCATCTTCACTGAGGAGGGTTGTACTTCTCTCCCACAGATCTCTAAGATGATCTGGCAGTTGTTTAGAGGCTGGCTGACTGTCACTATTCACATGACATGTGGCACATCTTTGCATGTCTGGAACTTCAGCATCATAGTAGGATTGACATGTTCCCAGCCTGGTCGTAGGATACAAGGTTACTTCAACATTGCTGCAATTCATGACCTTCAAACTTTGTCCACTTAACCTTGTATTTATGATACCAGGTATCAGTCTGATGTTTTGTTCCGAAAAGAGGCTGTATGATGGTTCTATAACCCCAGAAGGTGCAAGGTGCTCACTCTGAGGAATGTCCACGTCCACCCAACATACAGTGTTTGGTGGAAGCCGTGTTGTCATCCTAGCCTGAATGGCACATGTCATCACAGCTTCACCACCAACCCAGCAGTGTATGTCTCCACTTGATGTCCTCAGTTTCATCCGCTTATAGTTGATCTCTAGAACATGACGTAGCAGGAAATCTTGCCCTAGAATACCTGGTGTTGTGATATCACAGACTACCATGTGTTGCAGATAAGTGTTACCATCACCAAAATGAGTGTCAAAATCAGCACCCCCATAGACCAGTAATTTTTCACCATTAACTCCAAGGATACTGTTATCCCATTGTGTCAGCTCTGGCCTCAAGTTGGGTTCTATCTCATCATATGCTTCTTTTGAAAGAAGAGTCATAGTTGAACCGGTATCCACTAGGAATTCGATATGCTTCTGGGATCCATGCATAACCCCGGAAACAAAGAATCCATTATCCCATTTAAGTGACTCCGTTCCTATTTGACCAGTGCGAATTGTACCCCTTTGTTTTGCTTCTTCTCCCTGTAACAAAACTGGACTTGACTCAGACGGATTACTAACAAACCTGTCTCTTTCCGCCAACCCACCGTCTAAAGAGTTGACGGGCGTCCGTTTCCCTGTTGATTGGGAACAGACTCACCCCTCTGACGATCATCATTACATCGCCTGTAGATGGGGCATGATTTGAAGAAGTGGCCCTCTCGATCACATATGAAACAGGTACCCCTCCTAGATGGTTTATTAAGCCTCCCTTGGTAGGGCCTCCTGTTCCCTTCTAGCCTCTCCAGTCGATCTACCAACTGTTGATAGACTGGTGATTCACCCAACGTTGCTCCATTAGCATCATCAGTTGATATCGGTCTAGCTGCTCGCACCACAGGCTTCTTTTTGTCCTTATCACCAATAAGGGCCTCGAACCGTTCGATGACATCAACAGCTTCACCCACAGTCATACATTCCTTATCAAAGCAGCGACATTTCATCTCAACAGAGATGCACTTATAAAGCTGATTGAGAGCAATTGCTTCCTGTGCCTCGAGCAGTAGTTGTGGATGGGCCTTCTGGGCCATTTGCCTCAGATCATCTCCCAGTTCTGCAATGGATTCATTGGGCTGTCGTTGCCTGGCTTCCAGCTTGGAGAGCCATCGGCTTTGATGCCTACTGCTACCAAAACGCCTCTCCAGCTTCCAAGATAATACCTCAAATGATCGCCTTTCCTCTGTCTGCAAACCTATATAGAAGGTCCTGGCAGGCCCCCTCAAACATGCTGAAAGTGTCAAGGCCTTTTCCTCGTCACTCCACTTCCCCAGTTCCGCACAGTCGAGAAAGTGAGAGTAATACTCTTCCCAATCTGTTTTACCATCATAGGATTCTGGTTTGATTTTCATTCTGGAAGAATATTCTCGTCTGTCAGGATGTGGCTGTCGTGCCTTTGGATGCTCATCACCTGGGTGATCTCCCTTAGCCTGCCTCATTGGATCCTCAGGCACATCACTAAAATCATCATCACTATCATTCTCACAGTTATCTGTGGGGATGTCTCCTTCTCCTTGCCCAATATTCCCCCGTCCTTTGTATCTAATCTCGACTTCTCTATCAGGGCTGTCTGCCATGCTGTTAATTGGCGCACAATATTTTCCAACAATCTAAGGTCAAGGTCGTTCGTATCACTGGATGCTAAGTAGAATTTAGCATCCCACTAATCTGACACCAATTTGTACGCTAGGTAGGGTAATTGAAACACAACAACAGCTCAAAGTTGATTTCATTTATTCACCATCGAACGAATGATCAAGTAAGTTGGTAACATTAAAATCACAGAAAAATATGTATATAAATGACCGGAATATAATTGACAGATCCACTCCACTCAAGTCGTAACCAATATCACGAATACACTGGCTGTACCATGTAGCGCTGCACTCTGCATAAATTCACATTGGCCTGTATGATCGAATAAACTGGATTGTATGCTCAGGGTATTCACATTTCGCTTCTCAGTAGATCCTGTGGAGTCTGGTAAATTACACGTGTTGTCTCACTCGTAGTTAAATCCAATAACACGTCGTCGCACCAATAATATCCCAGTGAAATAACTGTGTATTATTATGACACAGTATAATTTAAAATAATCCGAGTGGTGATAAGCCGTCAATTTTCCACTACTAATTGGCTTGACAAGTAGACAAGTATCAGCAACGGTTCACTCCAGAATAACATATGTACATGGCGAATATAATCACATCAATGGCTGGTAAGCTGTATTATAATTTCATTTAACCCTACATCAGACGTGGCGTGACCTTAGAATGGTGGGAGATAGCTGTAGTAATTTCCACTGGCAAATGCTGGTTTTTGTTTTATTTCCAAAAATCATATGGAGTATTATAGGAATAGGACTATTTATTAATTGCAGCTATATTAATTTAATATAACTGCGATATCCCTATAATGCTTCCAATGCAATTCGTATACCTCAGTATGCCGAATATGTGGTGCCACTACGATGTGCACTCAGCCCTGCTACATCACTATCTGCCATATTGTCAGTCTGCGCCTCTATTTATTACCTCCGATTGGGGGTCACATGACCCGATCCAACCAATGAAAATGCTTAGTTTTACCAGCCGCCTCGCCAGCATGCTGGCCCGGTTGCTGGCAACAGAACTATTTGCAAAACAACAATCAGTGATTTCAAGGTAATTATAGAGAATCTAATAACACTTTAATAATATTTCGGACGCCGAGCTGTTCAAGATTTAGAAAAGGTCAATAAAATCACATAGAATAATTTTATAAAGTAATTCTGACGAAAAACGTTTCACCAGCAGCCTGCTGGTGAAATGCTGGCATGGTGTTGGCATGTTATATCGCCTATGCACTATAATATTTTCCACAAGTAAAGCGGCCAAAAGGGGGGAGGCATCTATTTCTCAAGAAAGAACTATAAAACAGAAATTTACGATTTATTTTACATATTTTCCATAAAGCCAGAATAGTTATACTAAATATTAATGAGGTCAATCATCACGTTCAGACAATAGATAAGCAGGATTGAATTTGTATTTCCCGCTGACTGACGTCACTCACCTAAATCTTCGGGAGAAAAGCTGTGAACAAACCCGGGAAACATACGCACGAAAATAGAGTGCGACTAAAAATACATCCAAACTGCTATCACAATAGTTTGAAAAATCTAATTAACATTAATTACCTAATAGTAATTAACAGCAAACACCAGAAGTTCTTCAATTAATAAGTAATTGCCAAAAATATCAACGTAAACATTTGGTCACATGACCAAAAGACGAAGATGGCGGGATCTGCAAGCGGTAGAGACAGGCTGTCAGTAAATCCAAATTTGTCAAGTTCTCCGGGTTCATGATGTTTTATACGCTGGCATGATGAAATAATGCTGCAGGGGTACACATATCACTGGTAAGTAACTATAATTTTAATGTCCAAACAAGAATAAAGTCACAAGTTCAGGTCAACCGACTGTCACAACCTGACCCAGAAACGTGTTCATTTCGTGTTGTCAAAGTCTGGCAATGTGATGCATGCACAAGGCCAAATTCCTGAGTAGGTACAACAGTTCATATTACGGAATGTCACAGAAATTAATGCACAGAATCAAATATATTTCCACAATGAGCAAGCCCGTTGTAAAACACTAGAACACAACTAATCAGGAAAAATCAGGGGCACCTGGATTACAGAAATGTGTGGTAGGAAACTTCGCTGTGCTTATATCCGTCTCAGAAATTAGGTCATGTATATCCATT
Source organism: Hanleya hanleyi (assembly GCA_036873755.1). Classification (NCBI taxonomy): domain Eukaryota; kingdom Metazoa; phylum Mollusca; class Polyplacophora; order Lepidopleurida; family Hanleyidae; genus Hanleya; species Hanleya hanleyi. The sequence goes on along the minus strand of JAVTVY010035086.1, from coordinate 5,574 downwards.
GAGTATACGCACCCCTCAAGACAAGAACAAGCTGACATTATTAGTGCGCATAATGCATGTATTTAGACAATGTTTCCTCATTAGCTTTCAGTTACTTGTACAGCGACCAACTAATTTTTTTTCAAGATAATCATCCTGTCCGTCCTCTAAACGTTTGTCAGGCTTTATTATTTTTATATTATTCACATTGTATCATTAAACTTGGGTGTAAAACTCGGCTGGCAGTGTCGTTTATTACTTGACTTTAAATTGCCATTTCACTATGCATTCAGTTATAGCACAATGCACTCATGGACTCACTAAGTGGAAGCTGTGCCGTTAGTGTCACCCATAGGGGACATTTAAATGTTGATTGATTAATTTATTTCAACTGGGTTAAAACGGTCCTCGGTGAAAACAGTTTCTACCTAGACCAACACATTTTCACTTGGCTGTAAATCTTTCACCACCAGGTGTAAAAATGGAAGCTGGATTGATCTGCATGGATGGAAAACATTCCAGCCAGGTGCTTCTCAGGTTAATGATATTAAAAGTGACTTACCAAGTTGAGTAATACGTTATTGAATTTGAGCTTTGAACCCTTTGTATAGTTATTTATACGCTATGTAGCGGTTTTAAAATAATTGGGCACTCTATCGCAAAAAAACAAATTCTCTTAGTTCAGATAGGTCAATGCTACCACCACCTATTTTTATCAAAAATAGGTAAATAAGCGTGTAACCATTCCCGGAGACGCCGCCACAAATTTAGGTTCGTTTATTCCAATCTCAGTTAAGAGTTTCTGCCCTTATTGCTTCGCTCTCCTATCAAAGTCTAGTTTCACGATAACGGTGACAACCTTGTAACCCACAGTTTTGCTGATAGAATTGCAACCCTCTACTATTGTGATTGTCTTATAATTCTCTGAGATGGTCAAGCGGCATTCTCGTCTCGCGAGACTCCCTACTGCGAGAAAGAGGTCTCACGCGGGTAGACACGGCTCTCTTTGAGAATGGGTCAAGCGGATAGCTCTGGCTCACTAATAACAAATGCTCCCTAAACCTGCACATGCGCAGTTGAAAGACCAAAAGGCGACGTCGCGTTTCGAAAGGCGACGTCGCGTTTCGAAAGGCGACGTCGCGTTTCGAAAGGCGACGTCGCGTTTTGAAACGCGACGTCGCCTTTTGAAAACGCGACGTCGCCTTTTAAAAAACACGACGTCGCGTTTAAAACGCGACGTCGCGTTTCTTTCCTATCTTTTAACATTGCCAAACAAGACGTGGGTGAAACACGACGTCGCCTTTTGAAAACGCGACGTCGAGTTCCGTTGTGTCCAGTTTTACAATGCAAAAACATAGGAAAGAAACGCGACGTCGCGTTTTAAAAGGCGACGTCGTGTTTTCCAAAAGGCGACGTCGTGTTTTAAAAACGCGACGTCGCGTTTCGAAACACGACGTCGCGTTTCAAAAGGCGACGTCGCGTTTTGAAAAGGCGACGGAAACTTGGCACAAATAGAACACCATACATATTAGCCTATCCCCCCTCTCTGTTCGAGTGCAAATGGCCACGTGGAGAAAATCAGGACGTCAAACTATGTGCACCGACCCGCTTATTAAGTGGCGTCTATTGGAATTAGATGCCACCTGGGCTTCCTTCCTTATATGTGATAAGGTTATTTGGTAAAACACACCGGATGTGGTAGAATAAACTTTATCATCACGCAAGATCGATGTAAAAGCGAATTGTTTTGTCGATAATTCATGATTTATTCACTTCATGTATAGTGCATGGAAAAGTTGATAACAAAGTATGACAACACTTGACATTTTCCACCTACACTGGAAATGTATAATGTAACGAAAACTTGTTCATCGTACTGTTTCCTCGTTATCTTCTTCTCACCAGCTTGAAGAATGTCATCGCAGATTGTCCCTTATTTTTCAGGGAAGTTATCGAACATATTTACACGTGACGCAGATATTTAATAATTCAACGCTTTCGAAATGTTTACTGGAAAACCAAACAGAGGAGAAATGTGAATTGTTCTAGGCGATTATATCGACTCAATATCCACACAATGCCCGAACTGAGATAAACGTTCAATCAATCGATGACATTTCAGAGCTCCGAGAATAATGCTGAGCGATGATTTGTTGTGCCTTAATGAGTACAGTTAAGCCATATTGACCACGAAAATTAATGGGTGCTTAGTCAAGATATTTGTATCAATAAAAACTAAAAACTCGCGAACAGAACGATTAGAGCCACGCAGAAACGTTTAATTTGACAAGTATGGGACTTGACGCTGTGCGAAGAGCTCACGGACATAATTTATAAAGGCAATTAATATTGAGACATCTTGGAGCGCCCGTGATAGTTTTGCTCTAGAGAAAAAGCAATCCCCCATCTATCAAGCTTCGGATATTGTTCCTGTTTTTCGCGTCATCGATCGATTCCGTTGCTGTTCGGAACAGACCAGTCCGTTTTTTCACGAACCATTTAGACTACTTGTCTCCAAGATATCCCTTTGTTATTTGATCGAAAAAGTAAAGGATATTTGAATTCTACAAGCAGCCAGAGGATGCTAGGTCCCCCGCCAAAATGGCAGCAATATTTATAAGCGCTGTCGGTTTCAGAAGATATTCATGAGGATGGCAACAGCTACTTCACAGGCGTAAGAAGCAGAGGGGTCTTTCCACCTTCCCAGGTTTTGAGATCAACTCCGAATGGCTGACTGAATGTTGATTGCTACTGTAATATATTTTCTTTACCATGTAGCATGAAAATTATGTAACTGAAATGCAACCCCAAGAGACAACTCATGGCATATTATCTGCAAACTAAATTTGACAAGAATATGAAGGAATCCTCAACCTATTGCCCAGAAACCAAATTTAGACTTTGCCACAAGGAGTCACCACCTGTACATGTAGGTGCAAGCAGGCAAAACACAATCCCAAATGACATCTCATGTCATGGTATCGGCATATGAACTTTGAGACTCTGAAGAGGGGTCCTCAAGTTATTGCCGGTACTAGATGCCCACCGGTGTTCATGTTATTTGGGGCGGGTCACATATGAATAAAAAATTTGAGAATAATCTGATGAGCAGTTGCCAAATTATTGCCCGGAAACAAATTTTTCCACCAGGAGACGCCACCTGTAGGCAGAAGCGGGAAAAATACAATCCCAAGGAACATGGTATCGTGGGGACATCTGCATACCAAATTTGAGAAGAATCCGATGAGGATCCTCAAGTTATTGCCCAGAAACCAAATTTAGATTTTTACACCAGGTGACGCCACCTCTAGGCGCAAGTCAGTGAAATGCATTAACAAGCGACATCTTATGTCACGGTACATTCATACAAATTTGAGAAGAATCCGATGGTCAGTTCTCAAGTTATTACCCGGAAAAGAATTTGTGATGTTGCCACCAGGTGGCGCCACCTGTGAGTGCAAGTGAGCGAAAGGCAATCCCAAGCAACAGCTCCTGGCATGGTAAATGCATGCCAAATTTGAGAAGAATCCGATGAGCCGCAACGTTTCTCATGTTACCCAGAAAGGTACATATGTAGGATATTTCAAAGAAATTCGACCAAGTGTTTCTAAGTTATCACTTGCAGCATGGAATAATGGAATGAACTCTAGTGGCGCCACCTCCGGGTGGATTTTGCTGAAACGCATCACCAACGGTGTTTTGTCGCAGGGAATGCATTTACCAAATTTCGAAGAAATCCGACAAATTGTTCGAAAGTTATCGCTCGCGAAGGATTTGAACAAACATGAACGGACATGCATTAAAGACCCAGTGGCGCCACCTACAGGCGGATCTTGCTGAAACGTAATACCAGCGACGTCTTGTCGCAAAGAATGCAGATGCCAAATTTCGGAGGAATCCGAAGCATTTAGGAGTTATCGCTTACGCAGTATTTGCACGGACATGCACTAAATATTGGAACAAGACCCAGTGGCGCCACCTACAGGCGGATCTTGCTGAAACGTAATACCAACAGCCGTCTTGTCGCAAAGAATGCAGATGCCAAATTTCGGAGGAATCCGACAAAGCATTTAGGAGTTATCGCTTATGAAGCATTTGCACGAACATCCACGGACATGCACTAAAGATTGGAACAAGACCCAGTGGCGCCACCTACAGGCGGATCTTGCTGAAACGTAATACCAACAGACGTCTTGTCGCAAAGAATGCAGATGCCAAATTTCAGCGGAATCCGACGAGGAATCCGACAAAGCATTTAGGAGTTATCGCTTACGAAGTATTTGCACGGACATGCACGGACATGCACTAAAGACTGGAACAAGACCCAGTGGCGCCACCTACAGGCAGATCTTGCTGAAACGTAATACGAAGAGACGTCTTGTCGCAAAGAATGCAGATGCCAAATTTCGGAGGAATCCGACAAAGCATTTAGAAGTTATTGCTTACGAAGTATTTGCACGGACATGTCCGTGCATGCACGGACAAATAGAAGCAAGACCCCAGTGGCGCCACCTACAGGCGGATCTTGCTGAAACGTAATACCAAGAGACGTCTTGTCGCAAAGAATGCAGATGCCGAATTTCGGAGGAATCCGACAAAGCATTTAGAAGTTATTGCTTACGAAGTATTTGCACGGATATGTCCGTGCATGCACGGACACATAGAAGCAAGAACCATTTTAAAGTCCCCGGCCGCGTTGCGGCGGGGGACAATAATGAGAAAGCTCCTGTTTAACGGTTATAAAGCGGTTCCAAAATCTGCCAAATCAAATATTTCTAGAAGTTTACATGGAGGTGCAAATTGATATTGCTCTTGGAGCTTTAGTAAATTATAAGTATACATTCTAAATTCACTGTATATTCCAAACGGAAACGCGCATGATGAAGTAGCCATGAGCTGATTTACTTGATTGCATAACCAGCTATTACTTCATTTACTGGATTGTATCTGTACCACACTAAGATATACTAATAAAAAAATGCTCTACTTTTTCCAACTAACAACTTTTACAAAAACGATATCTTGATTATGGACACGGTTAGCATGTAGGAACGTCAGCTAATTGCGTGATATTGCTACCATCAAATATTTTGTTGCAATATATGGCGATAGCCTCACTGATCTTGTCTCAGAACTTTAATACCGGTATACCCCAGTATGCAACGTGCAAACACGGACAGCGATATTCCACCAGCCAACACACGGTCATCACCATATTTTATTACATTATATATGATGATATATTTGAAGACACGAAAACTGGTCCACTCCATAATCGTTTCAATACAAATGTGAAATGTGAAGAGAATCAAACTTTTATCATTTTACCGTTTTACGGTTGCTAGTCCACTCAACAGCTGTTTGGGTATTATCAAGATTTTCGTTTAACCATACTCGCCTGATACGTACCGTTTCGACAGTTTCTCTGACACATTGGTCACATGTGTAAAGTATCAACGTGTGAGTAAGGGGCCCGAGTTTTGGTTGAGAATTCAGAATATTCAATCAACCCATAGCCCAGTGAGCACAATAATACCTCAGGCCCCCCCTGCGATAAGCCCGGGGGGAGGGGATACCTAATATATCTCACGACTG
>JAVTVY010035085.1:0-14392 GCA_036873755.1 Hanleya hanleyi | reverse complement strand
TATCGACCATGACACCTGCAACCCAAACTAATCCAACGCTCCCAACATCCCCAAGTTAAGATTCAATCTCCAAGGTGTGAGGGAATCGCCCTTGTTTCGTATAATACGGCGAGTATGTCATATATCAGTGCGCCTTTCAATTCGCTTGGAGAAAATCCATTGTCTCGTCGACACAAAGACGCGAACGGATGGTATAAGGATAAACGACTGACACACTATGACGCGAGAGATTTTTTTTTATTCTAGCAAGTATGGTGTTCTATTTGTGCCAATTTGATCTCGCGCGTCGACTTGCAAAAGTCGACGCACGACGCGCGACGCGAAAAATCGACGTCGTGTTTTGAAACGCGACGTCGAGTTTTGGCCTATCTCTTTAACATTGTAAAAGTCGACGCGCGACGCGCGACGGAAAGGGCGACATCGCGTTTCAAAACACGACGTCGACTTTTCGCGTCGCGCGTCGTGCGTCGACTTTTGCAAGTCGACGCGCGAGATCAAATTGGCACAAATAGAACACCATAAGCAAGATATCGTTTTCTTTTTTACAACTTTTAAACCTTTTTAATTGAGAAATAGAACGAAAATCGCGAATAAAAGGGAAAATGATTAATGGGAACATACCCTTATACGTTGGAATATGGAAAGGGTCGATTATTTTTGCTCGAAGGTGTGATATTTTAAATAGATTAATAATTCGCTACTAAACCAAGAGCCCAACTTCAACTTGACGGTGGGCATTTACAGGGTTTTACCTGGGTATGTCCCCTGCACGCTTAAAACTAAAGTGTTGTAAAGTGTTGAAATAACACTTTAAGTGTGTCCACAGGGACTGCACTTTAAAGTGCTGTCCCTGTGGACACACTTAAAGGGTTATTGCAACACTTTACGAGTAGGTTTCGACACTTAGTTTTAAGCGTGTGTAAGCATTCTCATGGTATCAAATTGTATATTTCCTACTGTTAGTGTTACACCGACAGTTTAGGGAGCTACAAACTCTGATAATGCGATAATGCCGGTATTAAGAAATGCAGTACGGTAATATTATGTAAATATTTGTCAGGCCTTCTGGGATTTAATTTACCTGGTGATATAGCGAATATTAGTTTCAACCTAGCACTAAATGATGCTAATTGCTCCTCAAATATCTGCACCCGACATGTTCTTTTTCTCAGATGCATCTACCCATGAACAAGATTGGTTGTTATATGTGACAGTAAAGACAACGACTTATTAGAATACCCGTAACATAACAACCTGAGTTCACCGTCAGTTCTGTGCAAATGCTCTGTGCTCTTTTTTTTGTCGGCATCTATAGGTTCTATTCAAATCAAATACAGGCTCTAGAATAATGGACCGAGAATAGTTATCCGTTTGTCTCGGAATAGTCGGACGGAATACAAGTTTTATCCGATTTTTCTATCAATGCGAACAGAAGTATCCTGATTTCCAGCTGTTCTCATGACGTATACGGAAACAAAAGACAAGAACTTAAACTGACTTAATAATAATCGTTTATTAAGTCAGGATGACAATTTTTAACTTTAGTTGAAATATATTCAAAGCTGCGAGCAGTCAAAGTGCATTTGTTCTCTATCACTAGACTGTACGTTATTTGAAAGAAGAATAATTCGAGACGAGATACGTATCAGTTCGTTATCTGGATGTACCGAGAATCAGTATCACTATATTTTAACACAGTACCACGCAATGACGCGGACCGTGAAAGACAGTTGCATACCACTAAGGAAATCGCAGATAAAATTATCAGAGTTACAAAAACTTGTACAATTTATATGGTAACGTAATCCTACGAAATATATTGGAAATACGATAATATTTTTCAAGACATCCGCAAGGCTTAAGTATTGAATTCCTCTACACGACAACATCATGAGGGGGAATTTTGATACTTTCATATACCCTTCAGGCTAGAGAGCTGGAATTTCACAAAAATGTCCTCGGTTACCCTGGCGACAGAACAGTGATAAAGTTTTAAACAACAATAAATTCCTTGGCTTTTTCTTGAAAATTATTGATAATCAATATTTAGGAATAAATTAATTTTATTAACTTTACGTCAAGTAGAAAAAATGGAAAAGAAATATCGAAAACGCAACATTCCGATGATTCCTATCTACGCAATGTTGACTTTACCCATAATCCTATGCTTGATCAGCTTCCATATTCGAGCAAATTACCTCAAAATAATCCCAGTACAATGGACATAAAATAATTTAGCGCACAATACCAGTACACATTTTCGCAAATGTGGCGTAAAATAAAGGGAGGGATCATTAGTCCCGGTACGTTAGTCCCACACCCGGATCTGATAGTAAACAGGGCCATACCAACATATACATTCTCATATGTAGCTGTACATATCGCACGCTGATAGCAAAAGAGGAACTAGCATGCAAAATCTTTGGCCGTGGGAACCACAACTTCTTCCAGATCTTCATGACCTTCAAATGAAAAGTCACAATCACAGCCTGACAGTAATACATCATTCTCTAGATAACTAACATGTGTTTATGTATACTATGATTTTTACTTTAATTTTTGATTTGGTACTAATTCTGTCATGCTACTAATGCTGTTATGTGAATTAGGTCTTTATATCATGAGCGCGGAAATTCTCTAATGGACGACGGCGGCATATTGAATTAATGACCGTCTACAGGCTTGTATTGATAGGGTTAAATATGTCATCCTACCGAACTTTCAACAAGCTTTTTTCTTGCTATTTGAGCCCCCCTCCCCCCCATATATCTGTACAGATATCTGGACAAGTGTCTTGCTTTAGATCAAGAGACCCAGGTTCATTTCACAGTTCCAATATATGAGCATGTATTTGAACAGCTAACTTCTTAAATCTCATGGATATAGCTGATTTTCATTTCTAAATGCAATGAGTCGTGACAAAAAAAAAGTGGGATAGCGCATGCCGTTATTTGCTATATTGCTCAGAGGTCGGGTACCCTCAATTTTAAATGCGTGGCTGGACGCGGTTTTGAAATAATATGAAGCATTTCCAGAATTGTGTGGAAAATCAGCAGATTAATTATTTCAGCAGATTAAGTATTAAATTAGTTTTAAATAATGGAAACGCATCAATATCAACCAATGAGATGGCATCTTAACATTTGGTCCGCACAGCTCCTGACTACCAACTCACCAAGGAGATGGCATGTTAACATTTGGTCCGCATAGCTCCTGATATGCTGAAAACAAGAATATAATATCCATGTCCTTTAATCACAACAGTCCCACGCAATCCCCTTTGCAGCCTGATTATGTTTGATCAGAAATTTGAACAACAGAAATGAAAGTCCTTGTATGACTGTTTACAAGACTTCCTAGCTTGCTGTTTCAAAATATGATGGGATGCGGAATCCTCTCTGACTGGAGAACATTTCTTGAACGACAGCCAAACGCTGCTGACAGTTTCTGGTAGATGCCAATGTTCTTTTATTTAAGAAAGGTCAGAAGGCTATTTTCTTAATTCTCTGAAATGCATGCCTTGTCCGCATTAACATACTTTCTTGTTTGCAATATACAATAGCATAGAGGAAGAAATCCAACAAATCGTGCCCTTCAGAGAACCATTTAGTGGAACTGTGCATTGAATCAAGCAGAGAACCATTTCGTAGAACTGTGCATTGAATCAAGCAATCATTAGGCATTTCAATCTGTTATCCTTTACGCAAAACATCAACTGCTAATCGTCAAAGCACGAAATATCAATGTCTAGTCTTCAGATTAGAACTTCTTAATCTATTTCTGCACTTAGTCTCTATACATATCTAACAGGGTGCGTCACTGCTAAGCTGGCTTTGCATTGATTTTTTTCTCTTGGAGCCAAGCTCTATGTGTTTTATGCCGAGAACACTGCCGAATGTTAACCGCCCCGGGCCTTGTATTACATGTGACTGATATCCCTTGACCCTTCCAACTTAACCTCTGCTCAGTTCGTTCACACAGTAAATGGAGACTATCAATCTAATGACTTATGAGTCACAGTTTCGACAAGATTGCAGACCGGCTCGCAGTTTATCTCAGGCCAGCCATTGATTTTTGCTGTAATGTGACCGATAGAAAATAATATCCATGGGGAATTCGGTGCCTTTGCTAGCTGATATATATTCCTTTTGCGACGCTAGTAATTTTTTAGAAGTCGCTTCTATCCCATTCGGTCGAAGTGATAGACATACATAGAACGTGCATGCATAACGAGGTATTGAGCGTAAAAATTAAAAAATTTCCGAAGCCGAGATAAGTAGTCTATATTATGAGAGATTCAGAGCGTTAATTATAGTTAAAAAGACCAAACGTGTATTTTGAGGTCATAAAAGTTTGCCAAGATAACAAATATAACATAACAAATATGCATAACATTTATGGCTTTGTTTTTATCCTCTGCCCAATTTCTGATATGCAAATTTGGCCATTTTTCAATTATCATAACTTTTCATACTTTGAATGTGTCAAAGTATGGAGCAGTAATCTTCACTGATTACAACAATTACATCTCAAAGGAAACCGGAAGTTGGCGAGACTTGTGATGCAAAAATTTAGATGGTCGTCAAAAGTGAGGGTGGCATGTCAATCGTCATACACTTACACGATTTCGTCAGCGGAAGCGGTAACTCAATTCCTCCTCGTGCTAGGATATCATAACGAGAACGCCATTTCACCATGGCCCATTCTGTAACAAGACCGCACCACAGTTTAGAAAAAACAACTGGAGAATAAAGTTGAATCGATACCCTTTATGACGGTTTTCTGTTTAATATATCTAAACGGCACAAATCTTCTGAATAGCATATGCACGTACCTGTACTTCTAGTATATCACGAACAGCACGTCACTTTCTGAAAGACAGTAGTCCTATATCGTCTAATTTCTCATATCGTTTAATATATTTCAGAATTTAAACAACTCTTCGGGATTAACAGTTGACACTCAGATGAAATCTTCTACTTATGTCGGTGGAATCCATTTACAGTGTTATTTGCAAACAGCGGAGGAATTGATGTGTGGAGTTAGGATTGTGTTTCAAGATCAGAGAACTGGATTCACATCCTTCGTTGCCCTGCTGACTCAGAGAGAAATGTTGTGAAATAACCAATAACTCATATTAAAAGTGGAATCCTAGAATATTACCATTTCAATAAGAAGGAAGACACTGACCTCGCGACACAAATATGAAGATTGTGCTCAAAGTTTCGATGCTTTAGCCGAAGTTCTCTTTTTGCAGTTGGGAAATGCTTCCATTCATATAGTAACCAATGAAGCTGCATTTATAACAATTTTATCTGAACACCCAACGTTGTGAACATGTCCATTCGTGGTTGGATATCGACTTTCATATATTCAATATTAGCCCCAAGCAATAAGTGCATATACATGGTTGTCACATGTGTTAACCTTCCAGGACCGATTATATTCGAGATGTTCCTCGTACGCACCAATCAATTGGATACTTTTTGTACCAATTGTCCTGCATATCCTTGACCTTTCTTACCAAGCGACAAAAATGCGATAAAAAATTATCACTTTTGAAGCACTAATAACAGAAAATGCGAACAGTTCATTGGCTGCTATTAGTTTTGTCTGATTTTAACCAATTTCTCAAAAAAAAATACTTTCTGATCTTTTTTCTTTCAAACTTATTATTTCAAAATTATTAAATGTGATGTAATATAGAACAATTTTCTCTGATTATGTTTTCATTCCTAAGATCCTTCTCCTCACAAAGAAATCTTATAATGAGACCCTAAGTGCATGTTTGACATTGTTTCTTCAGTAATACAGCGCCAATTTATCTTCTGCTTGATGTCATCGGTAGAAAAAAGCCTGTTGTCTGGCCATGTAGATTATAGATAAACTGCCGCATCTTGTTTATCTTTGCAACGAAAATAGAATGCCCATCTGCTTGTGTAAGACAGAAACGACTTAACATATTGCCACCTTTGACCAAGTAAGTACGAGTAACCAAGATATGTTCCAGGCGAATTTGATTTGTGTGATCTATAATAGATATACCGGCATTGTTGCATGATTCCATTGATTCATCAAATGGATCGAGTATGTATGTAATTTTATATATTGGAATTATGAAAAAAAAATAATCGCATAGCTCTTGGTGCTGTCTCTGTTCATTCTCGCTGTCGTCATTATTCGGACAGGCGGAGTGGCGTTCATCCGAGAAAAAAAATCCTCTCATATGTACATATGAAATGATTTTTAAGAGAGAAAGAATAAATTGGTCGTCAGCGGAATTCGAACCCACGACCTCGGCTTATCGCGCCGATGCTCTACCGACTGAGCTGTGACGGTCCATAGGTATTACACCCGTGGATTGTCCCTGTGATGACCAATCTTCTCTCTCGGCGTTGTATTGTGTGCAACTGGCTTTATAATAAAGAAATGATATTTGGTATGGCGTATAGCTCGCCACTGAGCATATATACATATGAAATGATTTCTGAGAGAGAAAGAATAAATTGGTCGTCAACGGGATTCGAACCCACGACCACGGCTTATCGCATCGATGCTCTACCGACTGAGCTATGACGGCCCATAGGTATTACACCCGTGGATTGTCCCTGTGATGACCAATCTTCTCTCTCCGTGTTGCAATGTGCGCAACTGGCTTTATAATAAAGAATTGATATTTGGTATGCCGTATAGCTCGCCACTGGGCATATATACATATGAAATAATTTTTGAGAAAGAAAGAATAAATTGATCCATTGCAATTAGTACAGTTGGTATGAATCCATAACCATCCGGTCTCTATGATTTGCATATTCCAAAATTAATAAAATCCATAACTTTTGAGCTATACAGATTATTTATACTAACACATTTCAGTTACTAGAATGTAGGAATCAGTATTAACCTAGGCTCAAAGTGAACAGTTTTGGATATTCTTTCTTTTCAAATGTAATGTGAATACATGAAACAGGCTAATCAAGTCAAGAACTGTTCAAAGTGTCCTGCATTTACCACACTTCTTTCGACTTGAAATTTACCCCAATGTTTTCACTAAAAGAAATAGTTTAATATCTGCCTACATGATCCACACGTCTCAAACGAAATGCACGAATAATATTTCGCCAACAGAATCCCCAGTTTTGTTGCAGGCTTATCCATGGAAGAAGGTTTGTTCCACCAAGATCCCACTTTAATTGAGAACATTTTGCGCCACTTCATCCCACGTCTTTTGTCACAGTCGTCACATTTATCATGAACTATGCACAGAAGATGGCTCGGCCTGCACATCCCCACATTGAACTTCTCTATAGAGCCACATGTTCTCATCCGAAGACCACAGAGGGACATTTGCCCCATATATTCCCCCGTTGAACGTTAAATTCAAACGCACGAAAAGGTGTGCCCTACACAATCCCTACATGGATTTTTTTAGTTTCGAAACTGTCTATTACTCACCCAGCATCATTCTCACATTGGTCATACATAAATGCCACATATTTCTTAAACTTGTAAAACTGTGGACAGCAGCCCGACACAAATCCTGTTATAATTCGAAATCAAGCATCGCCTCACATGAACCCGACATCCCACCCCACACTATTCCAACAAGTTTTCAAGTTTTTTAGGATATTGCCCAAGATTGTAGCTTTCGTCACTTCATAGAGAAACTTTCAGTGAGAGTTAACTTAATGAGAAAGGAAATCCCACACAAGCAATTACCTATTGATCCATGGCAATTAGTGCAGATGGTATAAATCCATAACCATCCGGTCCCAATGATTTGCATATTCCAAAATTAATAAAACCCATAACTTTTGAGCTATACAAATTATTTATACTACAAAAGTTCGGTTACTAAGAAGTATGAATCAGTATAACCTCTGTAATCTGGAAGAAGGCTCACGACACCCTGATATAAGTCCATAATCAGGATCGTTCGAACAATATTAATGGGTTAATAGAAAACAACAAAACTGTGGCATCACAATAAAATCGGTCAAACAAACACTGATAATACAAGCGTCTAGTCAATCATTCATAATTCAGCCGTCGTCCATTAAAGAATATCCGCGTCCATAATCCAAAGACCTATTCCATATCCATATAACAGTATTAGCACCATATAACAGTATAATAGCCCATAATCACTGTGTTTGAGCACATGGAGCAGTTTAGAAAATGCAATACATTCTAAGGTACATTGATGTTTATAATAAGAAATCTGATGTTAAATTTGAGCGATATGCTAGACGTGGTGAAAATTGACGACGTCTGGCGACTAAAAAGCAACCATATGATTACAGGATAGCATCTCTCAGCACCTAACATTCAGACCCGAGAATACGGTGGATTCTCGGACGTAGCCTTAGTATCTCAGCCGCGCTATTATTGCAGATGATCATTTAGAGACTAGGAAGTATCCACACGGCTACTAGCACCGGCTTAAGCGGAATTAGATACGCTAACTCGGGAACTGTGATAACAGATCAGCTCAGACAACTCCTCTGATGTTAATGGATGAGCATCGTGGAGGTCTGATGGAGTAAAAACCTGGTAAATGGAAGAATATCCAGAGAAACCAACCTGTAATGCCCGACACCGTATGGCTTGAATTTCCCACCAAAACAATAAACCTACAAATATTCGTCGAGTGACATGTACAGAGGGCGGACTTCGGGGACTAACAGTCCACCAGCAGAATCCTGTCATTTACAGGTAATAGATTGGAGAGATGTGCAAGACGTGGAAAGATTGACGACGTCTGGCGAATAAAAAGCAACCATATGACTCTACAGGAAAGCATCTCTCAGCACCTAACATTCAGATCCGACAATACGATGGAATCTCGGACGTAGCCTTAGTGTCCCAGCCGCGCTTTTATTGCCACTGTTCATATGGAGGCTATGAAGTATCCACACGGCCCCTAGCATCGGCTTATATGAAATTAGATACGCTAGCTCGGGAGCTGTGATAATAGATCAGCTCAGACAACTCATCTGATGTTAATGGATGAGCATCGTGGACGTCTGATGGAGTAAACGCCTCAACATGGGGGTAAGCCTGGTAAATGCAAGAATACCCAGAGAAACTATCCTGTAATGCCCGACGTCGTACGGTTTAAATTCCCCACCAAAACAATAAACCTACATATATTTATCAAGTAGCATATACAGAGGAAGCGATATGCAAGACGTGGGGAAAAATGGCGACGTCTGGCGACTAAAAGGCAAGCATATGACTCTACAGGAACGCAGATAATCCATTATCAGAATCCTTTAGTATGGCATTAGTCCTGTTTAGGAAGTAGCTAGCAGGAGGACAGATACAGATGACAGATAAAACTTAGAGAAATGCTAGTAATGTACAATGAACAGTAAGGCAGTGGCAGGCATCGACCGAAAAGTTTCTGATATGAACCATTATCAGAGTGAATGTGAATTTTCCTAAATTAGATATGAACTCTATAATTACAAGCCTCTAGTCCGTCATTCATAATCCAGCCGTCGTCCATTAGAGAATATCCGCGTCCATAATCCAAAGACCTATTCCATATTCCATATAACAGTATTAGCACCAAATTCAAAAAGACAATCATAGTATACATAAACATAGGCTTGTTTCCTGCAAGAGAGAAGCGGTCAACAGTTTTCAATGATGCCGGCAAGACATCATGATGTTCCAAAAATATCAAATCCGTATCGCTGATCAGTATTCTTAATCCATAATATTCGAGAATGATGTATCTCAGCCACGCTTTGATTGTGACTGTTCATATGAGTACCATGAGGATCTTGAAGTACATGGGTTCATACGGCCCCTAGCCCCGGGTTAAGCGGAATTAGACACAGTTACGAAACGTAGCGCCATAGATCTTGCACGCTACGTTCGTATTTTGCTATCAGCATGCGATATGTATCGCCAAATTTGAGAAACTTTGAGTGGAGGCGCTTGGTGGAATAGCCCTGTTTTATAAGTTTCTGCAACAATGTTTTGTGACGTTGATTAAAATCATCACATTTAATACAGGATCTAGCAAATGCTACTAAGCGAGATATGTATACGCCATATGCAGGTCCCACTGGAATATTACTATCCAGAAAGGGATAGTTTACGATGTCGAAATTGTCATAAAGTCGACGAGAGAGAATGCCCGCTTCATTTTTATAGAGATAGAGATCTAAATAAGATGTGCCTGTAGGGCTATCTGTAGTTTCCGACCTACGGAATGAATTTCTAACATAGAGTTAAAGTGTCTGATTTCCACTTACCAAGTTGAAGAATTTGGTGTTCGCTGATGCCACCAAGAGTGAGCAAACAAGTACCCGAAGAAAATTAAGAAACAAAGGTTTTCCTGTGGTGAATTGGAGTTTGTCCACACTGTTTGCCGAAAGTGTTTGCCTTGGAAATTTTTGTAATGACGAAAATGTATCAAAATTGCATTATTGCTGAAGAAGGAAATTTCGACCCAATCATCTAACTTACCATGAGGAATGCATGAAACACAAAAACATGGCCTTATACATTCAATGCTGCTTATATACCGATGATATAGTTTAGTTGACGGCAATTACGAGTTTCTGGAGAAGGATTCAGATATTGGTAACCTTTCGTCGCGTGGACCAGATATTGGTAACCCTACGTCGCGTGGACCAGATATTGGTAACCTTACGTCGCGTGTACCAGATATTGGTAACCTTACGTCGCGTGGACCAGATAAGTGTTAACATACCAAATTGAAACTGAAAAACAAAAATGGAGATGTTGAACCTGTCAAGCCATTCAGTTCGTAAATAAAGCTTATTGCCGAGAGAGACTTACTCGACATTTCGACCTACTGTCTCAAAAATTTCATCTTAATATCTCGAAAATTCGGCCCACTGAGCCGAATTTGGAGATGGTAACTCGATATTTCGATCTAAAAACTCGAAATTTCGAGTTCCTGACTTCAGTGATTTCTTCAAGATAAGATCATTGACTTTAAAACTCAACTATAAAATTGATGTAAACATTTGTAAACCTCATCCTAACCCATCAAATATAGGTTCAAAGTAAACATTTATGGATATCTTTTCTTTCAAAACTTAATGTGAATCCACAAAACAGGCTAATCAAGTCAAGAACTCGTCAAAGTGTCCTGCATTGACTTGAATCCGCTTGATATTTACCCCAAAATGTCTGCAAACACCAAGTCAAAAACCAACCTGCAACCAACCTTTCTGGACAGTAATATTCCAGTGGGACCTGCATATGGCGTATACATATCACGCCTAGTAGCATTTGCTAGATCCTGTGTTAAATTTGACGATTTTAATCAACGTCACAAAACATTGTTGCAGAAACTCATAAAACAGGGCTACACCACCAAGCGCCTCCACTCAAAGTTTCTCAAATTCGGCGATACATATCGCATGCTGATAGCAAAATACGAGCGTAGCGTACAAGATGTATGGCGTTATGTTTCGTAACTTGTGTCTAATTCCGCTTAACCCGGGGCTAGGGGCCGTATGAACCCATGTATTTCAAGATCATCATGGTACTCATATGAACAGTCACAATCAAAGCGTGACTGCGATACATCATTCTTTAGATGACGACTTTACAACGAATATTATGGATTAACAATACTGATCAGCGATACGGATTTGATATATTTGGAACATCATGATGTCTTGCCGGCATCATTGAAAACTGTTGACCGCTTCTCTCTTGCAGGAAACAAGCCTATGTTTATGTATACTATGATTGTCTTTTTGAATTTGGTGCTAATACTGTTATTGTCTTTTTGAATTTGGTGCTAATACTTTTATATGGAATTCGGAATAGGTCTTTGGATTACGGACGCGGATATTCTCTAATGGACGACGGCTGAATTATGAATGACGGACCAGACGCTTGTAATCGCACATGTAGACAACTGAGGACAGCTTCTCCACACATCTCACAAGGAAAGTTCGATATCAAGCATCGCCTCAAATTCCCACCTATACCTCACACTATCTCAAGACAATCCTGGCGAAAAACGTTTGTAAGGATATTGTTGTTCGATTTCCTTTCCTTTTGCGAATGAAATATGGATACTATATCTTTCCTGAATAGCTTCAGTAACTTAGGACTACTCCTGCCACATCATACACCAACATCTTCACCAATATGAATAAAGGGCTATTGAAATCATTAGACACCTCACTAGGTTTTGACACCAGTTTCCCTTTCTCACTTTGAGGAATATCAGCAGTTTCATTGTCACATTTATTTCATATAATAGGCCTTATTCGACCAACAATGTTTCGATTTGTGTTCTCCATTACACCTTTCCTGAACATACTGGTTAACACACTTTCTTTCGGCGATGTACACACATTTCTTCGTTTTCTGTACTGTTCCCAAACTTATGGGTGTTTCTGTCGATTGTATTTGTTCCATAGTTGGTAATTTTTTGTGCAGGGATTTTCGCACGGTTGAATAAATGCAAGGTAAATTTTTGTTTTTGACGGATTGATTTCAATGGGGCATGGTGCTCAATGACCTGGATAATAATTGTTGAAAGACCCAGCTTGAATCTCTGGCAAAATTCCCTAATTAAGTCTATACATATTTCGGCAAGAAGTAGTTACAACCTGATAAACATCTTCACAGGTGTTGCCCACCTAGATAGCGATCCGAACATCTAGATAACGAACCATGCACATACCATACTTCAAACACCTACCACTGGCCTTCGATTATTCGTCGCAAAAGAAGCAGAATTTAAAAAAAAAAAAAAATTTGGCAACGGTTGCAACGGATCGGGCCATTTTTGTGGTCTGATGGATTGGCGTATCGAAAAATAGTCGAAAACTTACTGCTGTAGTATAAATGTTTCAGTACTTGCATCAAAAAAGTTCATATATTGAGAATGTCGTACTCGATATGTATTACACATTATCTACTCTAATGTATACGACATGGGCAAACTCAGTTGCCGAATGTCAAAATCTATTCGACGTTCGATGTCACTTTTTACTATGAGGATTTACCTATTACTGTCCCTTTCTGGACAGCAATATTCCAGTGGGACCTGCATATGGCGTATACATATCTCGCCTAGTAGCATTTGCTAGATCCTGTGTTAAATGTGACGATTTTTATCAACGTCACAAAACATTGTTGCAGAAACTCATAAAACAGGGCTATTCCACCAAGCGCCTCCACTCAAAGTTTCTCAAATTTGGCGATACATATCGCATGCTGATAGCAAAATAGGAACGTAGCGTGCAAGATATATGGCGCTCCGTTTCGTAACTTGTGTCTAATTCCGCTTAACCCGGGGCTAGGGGCCGTATGAACCCATGTACTTCAAGATCCTCGTGGAGCTCATATGAACAGTCACAATCAAAGCGTGACAGAGATACATCATTCTCTAGATGATGACTAGTTGCCAAGTTGCCACATGAACAGGTACAATAAAAGCGTACCTGAGATACAACACATATCACCAATCGTTAGATTCTTGGTATGTGCTTTAGAATAGGTTAACCAGAAGACTATTCTGTGAAGTCATGTGACGCAGTCAGTATGTCGGCACCTCTTCCCACTTCCCTTATATGTGTTGTAATTTACAACGATTATTATAGAGTAAGAATACTGATCAGCGATACGGATTTTATATTTTTGGAATATCTTGATGTCTTGTCGGCATCATTGAAAACTGTTGACCGCTTCTCACTTTTTTAATTTGGTGCTAATACTGTTATATGGAATATAGAATAGGTCTTTGGATTATGGACGCGGATATTCTTTGATGGACGACGGCTGAATTATGAATGACGGACTAGACGCTTGTAATTTACATGATGCAGCGTGTATCTACCTGTATGCTATCTGTATGAAATGCAGTTTTTGTGCATAATTAAAGATATTTATATTTTGCTTGACAAACGTAACGGCAAGAGGGATTTTCCACCGGTCGAGTCATTAAATTATCACTTGAAAGTTGCACTTACCTGAGTATCTACAAATGTACTTAGTTGTTCTACCACAAATTGTTTTTATTTAGTTTCCTGTAAGAAGTGTGATCAACAGAATGTTGGCAAGACCAGCCGAAGACTCCATCTTAGTGTGAATGGTCACAGAAAATCCGTTAGGGTTTAGGGTTACCCTAACCCTAAGCCATTGCTTATAGGTAAATATTTGTCTGGACCCGACCTTGGCTAAGACAACTTCAGTATCCAGATTATAGACTTAGTCCAACCATCTACCAGGGGTTCCCCTTTGGATTTGAGAGAAAAATCCGGGAGGGAATGTATGTGGATATAGAACAACTCAAAATGTCTTTCAGAAGAACTTGATGCTAAAGGTCACATAACGTACAGACACGTATCCACATGGGATTTCTCGACTATCTATACTACAA
>JAVTVY010035084.1:0-147230 GCA_036873755.1 Hanleya hanleyi | reverse complement strand
AGACAGTTTGGAGAAAATTAAAAAGTGAGTTCATCTTACACTGGATACATTTTAAAAATTTAAGTTATACTTTGAACAATGGAACATTTGTTGCTGCCTATGAAAACAAGCTACGTTGTCGCAACTCTATTTAGATATACATATATTAATGTGCACTGTTTACTAGCTGATATAATAGATAGAATGAAATATATTTGTGCAGAAGGGATAATCAGCCATGAACAGGAGTCTAATCAATGACCTCACCAAACCATGAAGCATGGGGTTATTGCTGTATGGGCAGGCCTAGCTCAGGTGGTAGTGAAGCAATACTTTTTTCCGCGAAGTCGTGAACTGACCGCTTATTTGTTATTTCTGTTAAAAATTAAATTAACCTTCTTGCGGAATGGTATGTAATGTAACATGTGTCTGATAACAATGTGTGCTTTATGGGTGTATAGCATGTTGAAAGCAACACTCGGAATCATCTATCTAGCCCAAGAACTCACTATCTGCGGAAGTGACCTCTGCCCTAGTTGATATCTGGGAGCCAAAGCGGGATGACATGTGCACAATTAATTTTTGGTGGAACTTCTCTTTCACCCTGTAAGGTTGATCACGGCACCAACTACTATTATTCAACTAAACATAAGAAATACTTTTGTATAATTTGAATGTGTTATGTTCTTACGATTAAAATTAACTTTCTTCATTTTGCAATAAAATGTGACTGAATTGCATGATTATCAAAGGCACTATTTCGTAGCCAGCTCCCAATGTGATCACCGTACAGGGGTGGATTTTTGTACATTCTATGTGAGAGGGTAAAGTTCCATCAATATGGAAATAGCCGAATGTGAGATTGCCTATCAAAATCATATTAACTGATCCTCCATTCTGACATTTAATGTATTTGGTGTATTTTCAGTTTGCTCATATGGAAAGCTCCCCAGGCTACAAAAGTCTTATTTATGGGGCTGTTCTTTGGCTTTGTGGCATCCTGTATATTTACTCCTTCCTTCCTGTTTTACTTTGGAGGTTAGTAATCTCTTACAGTATTCTGTCAGTATTTAGGAATAGTTAGAGAAAGATTTTTATACTGCACAATATCTCTACACTGTCAAAATCTTCTCTTATATGCCTAGAGTTTCAGGCCTAATATTTGGACAGGTATGTGATACTTCTAAAGATAGGTGTAAATTAGATGTACAGGTTTTCATTTGTATAATTGTCAACAAATATTCCCAATATCAACACAGATATCTTTCTGTTTCCAAATGAAAATGACATAAATTATTGGTATAGTTTCTGAGATGGTGAAAAGCTCTCATATACTCCATTGTAGAGGCAAATAGCTGTATAATCTCACCCATAGTGAGTTCAAGCTGAAGAGAAATTTTCTTCAAGCAACAGGCATGGAAATTTTCCTTCAATAGGCTGATTTAAGACTTTTTCATCAAAATTTTGAAAAATAAAAAGTTATCAGTTCTATCTGAAATGCCCAAAAAATGAAACATTTATAAATAATGTTATTGTTTATTATTAAAACAAACCCGTTGTTACTTAATGCCACTTTCCCTCCATTTGGAGATCCACTGCAAACAAATTATCTCCCCTTAACGGTCCCCTGGATCGTCCGCTAGGTGGCGTGCTCTCCGCGCATGTCCCATTCTCTTTTTCTGTGCAACGGCAAGACCTGTTTATGACAAGGCCGAGCCAAGCAGGGAGGATGGGCGGGTAAATCAAACCGTAACAACGGGTTTGTTTTAATAATAAACAATAACATTATTTATAAATGTTTCATGTTTATGTCTTAAAACGTCACCCGTTGTTACTTAATGCCAGACTCCCAACAGTGGGGGTTGGGTAGCCGGCCTTGTGGATTGAGCGGAGCACGCCCTGTTCTGATTTTGTAAATCTCATATGCCTAGTAATATCAAGATAATTCCCGTGTCGTATTGAAGCGTAGGGAACTCAAGGTATTACGAGTAGTGCGGTGAGTGGGGGAATGTATTCCGACCATCTGCCCGCATACCCGGCTAGATAATCAGATGCCATCGTGATGCCTTGAAGTCCCTTCGTCTCCGACGTGGTCTGTCTTCTATGCTTGCCGGATTGTCGGATCTTGCTTGCATGAGCGGCGCCCCCCCTTTTTCCTGATAGGAATAGTGGATTATACACTGCAGTAGGTTCAGTGTAGCCATCCTATTGTCTGTATAGACCCGCCTGAAGATAGCATTCAGCGTGAGTTGAAGTGGCTCAGACGTCACGCTGGCTCTAATCTTGTTAGACGATGTCTTCATAAAGGAGTAGGAGCGTAGATGGCGAGTTGGTTAACCCAGACGGCAGTCTTCCTCCACCCATGTAATGATGATGAACTGTTAACGTCCGCTGATGGGTCTGTTAGAAGTGAAGAAGGAAGAAAGGCAGCTGGAACTCCTTTCTCAGTTGTATGAAGAGTGTCCCAAGCCTCCGACTGAATCTAAAAGCTCTTCTCCTCCAGCAGGTACACGAAATCTGTCAATGCTGGAAACTGGTACAGTCTCAGAATGTCTGGTCCTTGACGTGCGGAATTGTTCCAGACGACGAACTCCGGAGTTGGATGAAAAGATCTGGTTGAGCAATCTGTCATCCTGTCAAGGAACTGCATTCCACTGCGTAATACTCTGATTGCGGAGTGAAGACTGTCATGGAGCTGTCCTGTAGAACAGAATCTTGACTACAGTTGATTAAACTGGCTCGAATGGTAGGCATAAGAATGCCCCAGTACCATATCCAACTCTTCTCGGGTAGTAACTGGCATGTTCGGTGAGGCTGTAGGCGAAGGTCATGGCAAGCCGAAACGCTGGAATCTGGTCGATTCCGTGGGTGAACTTGACAATTCTGGATGATGCTGAGGGATACCCCTGTATACTACTTGACTGGAATTCCATGTCCTGGTACAGCTTCTGAAGGAAAGATCAGCTGTTGCTGGAACAGAAGTAGTGTTGACCAGAGGCCCTCCAACATAGTACATCCTCCGGCCTTGAAGCGGCTGTACAGTAGATAGTAGCTTGCTGTTACTTCGGTTGCTGTGGGTCCCGGCGCCTCCATAGAAGAAAAATGATCTTCCGGTTGTAGTACCCTTGTAGGACTTGGAGGAAGTTGTCGGTGGTAACCCTGCAGTGATGTGAAACACATGGTGTTGTAACCAGGTATAGCTGATACTGTACTGCTAGGACCAGTGTAGATGTTTCCAGAGACTGGGATCTTGCTCCCCCCCCCCCCAAACTTGACGCAGTTGACTACCTTCAGGGGAAACCATCTTCCAACGTAGATATCCTTGAGGAAGATGATGCGTTGCTTGTCTGTCGTGGTACCCACGTGCCGGTCATCTGTTGCACGAGCAATGGACCGCTTAAACTGTGAATTCCGCATCGATGAATGTGAACTTCTCTGTCCTTAGATCCGGATCCGGTATCTTCACTCTGAAAGGCGGGCGAAGATGTTCCGGGATGAGCATCGTAAGATTGCTTGTACTTGCCCTCAGGTGTTGATGGTCCGACTGTCGGTGCAGGTTCCCTACTCCGTGAGAAAGTCAAAGATCCATCTTATGCTTCTTATCTGGATCCTGGACTACCCTGGCTATGGCTGTCAGGAACCAGTGATGTAATTCTGTATTGAGTCAACATCATGTCTTCTACAGCACAAGCTTGCTTCTGATGGAGTACAACTGCTGGCGACTTTGTGACGTTCAACAGTCTGTCAAGATCTAGGTCCGGCTTCGGGGCCTTGAACGGTAAGTTGTCTCCGTGAAGGATGTAGCCTTATACGGACCAGGTTCCAGGAGCGCCCTCTGAGCCCTGCACTGTCGATCCATGCTGACACACAAGTCGTCTGATGCCGGAGATGGTGGACATATAGGCAAAGCTTCTTCCTTAGACGGCTTATTCAGTCCGTAGAGAGATGCTGCTGTAAGCCTCCTCCATTACGGGTGATATCCGAAAGCTGGTCGGTAAGCTGCTTGCCTTCGCCAACCGCTAGTTTGGGCATTTCAGGAACCAACTCGTGTAATGCCGCTATCCTGGCCCTGAAGGAAATCTCTTCCTCGATATTCCGTTCTACCTCCGCCCGAAAGGATGGGGGTTGAAACCTGAGATGAGGATGCCGCAGAAGTGGAACGTCGTGCATGGTCCTCATCATCCGAGCCAGACTCAGCACTGCTAGAAGAATGGGGTCGAGTAATCTCCCGGGCCTCCGTTGCAGGAACCTCTTCCGTGGTGATGGTTGCTGTCGGAGGTATTTCTGGAACGGACGTCTGCCCGCTCCGCTCCGCGGGACGGCTCCGATCCATGGCTGCATCTCCAGATTTTTTCTTATCCCGATGCTCGGTCTTCTCTTGATGACCCGGGCTAGGGTGACGACGGGTATAAGCCCGATCTACCGAATCCGTGCGCTGTAGCCGATGATGGGAAACCGGTGAACGACTCCTCTGCCGCCTGATGTAAGGTCGCTCTGGCGAGAAATCCCTGCAACGGCGCCTTCGAAGCTCTATATAAGATGAACGGGACCGTCGCCTCGTCCGGCACCTCTCCCAATCTTAATGTGGCACTAGAGATCGGCTTCGTCTACGAGATCTGTCTGCCGCAGTACCGGTATACGGTTCCGTGGAACGGGTATGACTTGAACTCGAAGCTGACCTAGGCCGTTCTTGCTGCTCCCGTTCCCCGTAAGTCCGTGTCCTGTAGGATGCGGAGTCCCGGCGATCTGTATAAGTCCGTTCTTCCTGGGTCCGTGACTTCTCAGATGTCCATGCTGTAACCCGCTCCGGGGTACGGCTCCGAGAACTGGTTCCAGGTTGAGGTTCCGTGGTACGGCTCTCTGTATAGGTCCGTCCAACGGCGTCTCTATGCTCTTTGTAGGCTTTAGGCTTCTGCAGCTCACGGCTTCTCTTTGTACGGTGATCCCGATCAGCTGTTTCCTTGTCGGGGTCCCGCTGTGATACCGGAGTCCGGTGACTTGGTCTTGATTTCCGGACTACCGTGGTCGATTCCTTCTGTGTCTCCGGGATACGGCTGTCCAAACTTGATCTTCCATCATCAGCGGAGGCTTGGAAGAACAGGAATCGATGTCAGATGAATCGGCCTGATCTGTACCTCTGCCAGGGCTATGACGTAGAGTCCTTCTCAGGTCAGCTGGTGCAGTCGCCGCAATTGAAGACTGGTCTAGCTGTACGTCGACCTCGCCTCTAGCAGGTGCTGTTTCCATAGGAACTGTGCCACTGGGCTGAATAACCGAGCTCGCCGAATTCGTGAAGTCCATGCCTTCATTCAACGAGAGATCGTCGAATAGGGCCTGATTAGCATAAGCTCTTTCTGTAGGTCCTTTCTTCGAGTCGAGGCCGGCAGCTCTCAGCAGAATGCTTCGCCTCTCTGTAGCATACCTGCGCCCGCAGTAAAAGAGGATGACTGTGCTTCCCGATGAAGCTTGCCGTGGAAGGTATCCATGGGGCAGAAGTCTGTACTTTGGCTCTAGTTGATCTCCAGACTTCTCCAATCCCGATGCTCCGTATATCCCGATGCTCCGGGATACGGTGATGGTTGATGTACGTGCGCTGCTCATCCATCTGTGCAACGTGCTTGTTGACGGGAAAAAACGATGAACGGTTTCTTCCTCGTCTGGTGCAAAGTCGCTCCGGAGTATGGTCCCTGTAGTGACGATTCCGGTAGGCTGGACTGTGTGAAGCCATCCGATGAACGGACCTCTCCCAATGATGACGTTCGGGAATAGAATCTCGGCGCTGTAATGATGTACATCTTCGTCTACGAGATCCACTTCGCCGTATTACCGGAACAAGCCTCCGTTATACGGTTAAAGTTGAGGTAGAAGCCGACTCACGGCATTCTAGTTGAGTCCGTTCTTCATAACTCCGTGCCCTCTTGGATGTAGAGTCCCGGGTATACGAAATCTGCTTGCCGTAATACCGGGACACGGCTCCGTTGTACGGGTAAAAGTTGAAGTAGAAGCTGACTGACAGTGCTCTAGTTGAGTCCCTTCTACATAGCTCAGAATCTTCTTGGATGTGGAGTCCCGGGTCTACGAGATCTGTTGCCGTAATATCAGGGTACAGCTCCGTTGTACGGCTCCGTAGCTCCGAGGTTCCGTGGTACGGCTCCATAGGCGGTTCCATGGTACGGGTCCAAGTTGAAAGTAGAAGCCGGCTCACGGCGTTCTAGCTGAGTCTGTTCTTTATAAGTCCGGGTCCTGTAGATGTGGAAAACCCGGTGATCTGTATAAGTCCGTTCCGCTTGAGTCCGTGACTTGTCAGATGTATACACTCGGTGCGTTGGAAACATCCGTGCTGTAAACCGCTCCGTGGTATGGCTCTGGATATGCTTCCTTCCCGAGGTGCCGTGATACGGCTCTCTGTAAAGGGCCGTATATCGGAATCTGTAAACTTGTCCGTCTCACGGCGTCCCGTCTAGGGCTGTGACTTCTGTAACGGTGATCCCGGTAAACTGTATTCATGTCGGGGTCCCGCTGTGGTGATGAAGTCCGTGGTCTTGATCTCCGAACTACCGTAGTCGAGTCCGTCTGTGTCTCCGGGATACGGCGTTCCTTGAACGGGTCCCTGCTAGAAGACTGTTCTTCGTTGGCTTGTGGAGACTTGGATAAACGGGAACTGTTATCCGGGACTCGGCTTGATCCGTGTCTGTGACGGGCCGTCTAGTAGAATCCGTGATCTGTTCAACCGATGCAGTCGCAGCAATCCGTATCGCCGTGCTTGGACTTGACTGGTCTGCACTTTGTCTTTTAAAAATCCCGTTGACTGTAAGACTGCGGCACTGGGCTGTATATATGGGCTTGCCGTTGTCGCTAAAGTTGAAACATCATTAGCGCTAAGTCGAAGATAAGGCCTGGTCAACTTTTGGTTTCTCAATAGGTCTTTTCTTCAACTGCCGGCTGCCCTGGATAGTTGACTACGTGTCGCCCAGCTAGAGTCATCCCAGTCTATACCTTCGGCACATGTAAATAGCCTATAGCATAATGTGCCCTGCATAAAAAAACAAAGAAGAAAATGTGAGTCTTTACGGAATAAACACTGACGATCAGATTCACATCTCATACAATTCTTGATACTGACTTACTTGACCAGAAAGAAACGATAAGTCGCTGGTAGGAAAAAAACCTTCGTTACAGCCAAGTTGTAGAAGAAAACCTGCTTCTCCGCTGGACATCTGCCAGGTCAGTCACCAGAATTGAATACGTCGCCATAGGCTAGCTATGCCAGGTCACGTCGCCCCAGTCTGCACAATACACGGCATGTTACCTGGCTGTAACACACCTGTGCCCTGCACTAAAAACGAAGAAAAATGCAAGTCTTTAACTGGTTAAACTGACGACCTGATTCGTTCTTTTATTAAATCCTTTAGCTGTGCGACTGTGTAGGTTCATATAGAACTCACGGGAGATAAAAATAACCCTAGAGTGCGTCTAAAAACAATCCAAAGTTACTGTTTACAGGAGCTCTTCAAAAACAGGTCTAGCTAGCTAGACTGCAAAAGAAAAAGAGGATGGGACATGCGCGGAGAGCACGCCACCTAGCGGACGATCCAGGGGACCGTTAAGGGGAGATAATTTGTTTGCAGTGGATCTCCAAATGGAGGGAAAGTGGCATTAAGTAACAACGGGTGTCGTTTTAAGACATAAACTGCCATATTCATGGTAGGTGTTGGAACATTTCAGACTTTTTTGAGCAGACTTTTTCAGTAGTAACAGTTCCCATGCCTGAAACAAGTGATTGTGTCCTCACTTGCATGTGTGCTGAAGGCCAACACTGTCTATTTGACTTCAAAATGTTGACTAGCTTAATCAAGGAACACAACTGGGAAAATTGCTTTCACAATCAAGGGAGATAACTCAAATGTGCTGTCACAATCAAGGGAGATCACTTATGATATTTCCTAGCTTGCCAGATCATGATGGTAGGATATTCATGATAAGTTTGTTTCCTTTCCTGTTTCACCAGGTTTGTATATGGGGATCAAGTTTTTTGTGATTGACTATTTCTATAACCGCTACCCGAGACTGAAGATGAAATATGATACTGTACACACGATCTGGATGACACTGCCCACAGACACAGAGGTGGAGAAACGAAGTATCCGTTCAGAGATTGACAAGGTTTGTCTACTCATTCAAACTATATCCCTGAGCTATTTGATCTGATTAATCTGTATGGAAACCCAATATTTCGAACCAAAAATAACCATGGCAAACTGTAGTTGAATCAGCCAAAAATTAAAATTAAATATTTTCTATCCATTTTTCCTGTGTAAGTTTTTTAAAGAATTTACATTTTGAATATGGTATGTTCAATCCACTATTTAACTGGCAATCTAATCTCAGGTTTCCTTACATGGACATGTTCTAAGATACACACTGAATGTGGCCCTGCTCATTGTGTTCTCCTCGCAGCATTAGTGCAGATTCTACCCCTACCTCTCCCCCCCTCTCCCCCCCCCCAACTTTTTCACTTTCCAGTCATGCATCCTTTAACATTTTCAAGCTGTTTGTCATCTTAAGTTCTATAATTCTTGTGACATGTATTTTCCAGTATATTCTGCCACTGCAACATGCGAACAGTGATCCAGAGATGTGGTCAGAAACACAAATTGATCACATGTCCAGAGATGATAAATCCTTTTGTTCGCTCTTCTCCCTGCCTCTCAGTGAATGTCCAGTACCAGGTCAGCCTTTATTTATTTTTATTAAAAAAAGGTAATAATAATCACTTTCACAGCTAGTTCTGCGTGCAGAATTAGTTTTAAATGGTGTAAATGCAGAATCTTTCCTGGTTGATTAATTTTCTTCATCAAAAGCCAACCACAGCAGGTTTCAAGCATCTTTTGTTGAACAGAGGTGTCGGATTCTCGTCTACCTCAGCATCCTCAAATAGAGTAACTCTATCTTAACTGTTCGGAATGCGCTTTCGCCCCATTAATCATGTGATTGGTCTGTGTGTGTAATGGGAGAACCCTGGAGGCTCGGACTGATGTGCCTTAGTCTGATGGCCATTCAGAGATATTCATGAGACTGTTGATTAATAGATTGACAGGAATGTTGATGGACTTAGTTGGCTGTGCCATAGTCTGATAGAAGGTATCACAGAGCTGTCCGGTATACACAAAGTAATGGATTATGTGCAGTAAATCCAAGACTGATGATCAGGATATTTATTTATGTACATTTGCTCAAATCGAGAGACAAATTCCTGCTTATTTTGACCTCTCGACCCAGCAATCTGACCCTCATATAGAGATTTTTGAAAATGTGTACCAGAAGAACAAATCAGCTGCATACATGTAGAACTGAACAAAGAAAAAATCTATATGGGCCACTTGAGGCAACAAATTCAGTGGTTTATTCTTGGTGACTGACTACCCCATCGATTTATTGGACCCAGTCCCTTATGAGGAAGATCAGGGCAGACCAGATATCTATTCTTGTTGTTAACTTCCCAACTGTCATATGAGAGTTTGGTGATGATTAATAGTTGTTTCCTGTCCATATTTGCAGGTTGGCAAGGTGGGAAGCGATGTACACTCATCAACAAGGACAAGACTTTAACGTCTGCCTTTAAAAATGGAAAACTATTCCTTACCAGAAGGTAAAGTGTGAAGGAATGCAAGAAAAATAATATATATATGAAATATTGCTAAATTATCCCTCTGCTGTTCTGGAGACCTAAAATTAAATCTAAATTATTTTAGATAGTATTTTTTGGAACAGGAAGTTGATAGAAGGATCCAGAATCATGCAGATAATCCATTATTTCTTCATTATTTTAATGGTTTTAGCGGGTGATCAAATTGATTCAATAGACTGATTGAATCTTGTCCAGAAAGTCCGGGTGAATTTAAAGATGATTGAATGATTAGAGTATTTGTTGTAGACTTTTAGTTTTAACCTCTGCTATATCCATGAGGCGCCCATGACAAATGTTGAAAATATTTAACTCGTCAATATCTGGTATTTCATGCTGATCTCTGTTGAATTGTAACACTCGCATCATAATGAAAAGAAATCACTTGTTTGGAGTTTATATTACTCTTTTGTTGTAGTTTCCTGTGTTTTGAGAGGTCTAAAACACCCAGCCCTAA
The DNA here is from genome assembly GCA_036873755.1 of Hanleya hanleyi. NCBI lineage: Eukaryota > Metazoa > Mollusca > Polyplacophora > Lepidopleurida > Hanleyidae > Hanleya > Hanleya hanleyi. Next base: position 137,109 of record JAVTVY010035084.1, on the reverse strand, counting down.
GAATATTGTAATCCCCCTATCAGATATAGCCAAGATAGAGAAGGTAAGAAATCATATTTGATAGGAGTTTTGTGGGTCTTGACCCCAGTAATATGACATGAATGGGTTTGGTTGTTGTATAGTGTCATTGAGCAGCTGCTTCGTCTAACTATTGGCAAATCAATGATTTGTATTACTGATGACTGGAGACTGCGGGAACCTTCAATGGGACTATAAATGTGGGGCCGCTTCAGTTCAGGACTCTTTCTAAATTTTGTGAGTGCATACCTCAACACAGAATGATGCTTGGCATTACATTTTGTCCTCATCCACTCATACGTGGACCCATATGTGCTTACCATCTAACAGTTGATATTTCATGTACTCTATTGTTCAGGCCTCCCGTTTTTACTCATTTTTGTATCCAGACAGACTATTTTTCTCCTTTGTGTCACACACGTATATGAAAGCTTTGGACTCGCCTAACCTTGAGTGACACCAGGCCACTTGTATTTGTTTGTAATATAGATATACCAGGCTATTTTATTCGCCAATGCCATAAAACTGCAGTTTGTGTGTTATTATTGATGTTGTAGGCCAAGCCATATGGGTGGATGCCGGGAGGAGGAATGGCCATTGAGATCATACTGACAGGATCTGACAAGGTTATAACACAGCAATGTCTCTCTCTCTGTATTGTCTCACACCTTCTCATTCACATTTCTAACTCACACAGTTTTCATACATAGGGTCAGATTTTATAGCCTCCCATGTTCACCTGCTTACACATGATCATTTACTTGTACACATTTGTCCCATGTCAATAATTTTAACTATGAAATGTATTCACAGTTGACTGTTTACTTCAGACCCATTTACATACATCCAATTCAAACACATTGAGCAGTTTTCTCTCATTTACACACTTCAACCTTTATGTATAGTCGGTTTACTCATCAAAGCTGTTCTCAAGTGATAGGGTTTTAGAGAAGTTTTATTAACTTTGTGCAAGAAACTTTTGTATTCTAGCTTAATTCTACTCGTATTGTTTTAATATTTTCCATTTCATCATTTTATACTGGTACAGGACCCTATAATATTATGTATGTGTTTTAATGTGTATTAAATTTGCGTTATGATTTGAAGTCAACTTTTATATTTGTTAATCCTAACCTCCACCAGTCTCTGTCCATGTACTTTTCTCTAATTTATACTTTGTTGCTTAGTTACTTAAAAAATTCAACAGGAGTGTAGCATCACTGGCTTCAGTTATGTTTAATTATTTCTGTATGCTGATGTACTCATTGTGATCTCTTAAAGTCTGATGGTAGTGGGCGAAACAGTTTTGTTTGATTTTTGTTCTATTCTTCCTAAACAGCAGGTAGAATAGTTTGAGAAAAGAAAACCTGGAGCTATTAAATTTGATAATTGTATATGAGGTCATCTTTGATCTATGATGAAAAATAAATTTGAGTGAGATGGCGAGATGACCTGATGACTTAAGGAAAAGTGCCCAAATACTCATATTTTAGTTTGAAACTGTTTCGGTTGTTTCAATTGCCATTTTGGAAAATTGATGTTGAAATGACAATCAAATTCTCACGGTTCCTTCTGACTGCTGTTTAGGTGGGAACTCTTGTTGCATTTTCTGTTTTCCCTTTTTGAATTTCAGGCTTTTGTGTTTGGAGCTCTGTTGAACAGGGACGAGGTCTATGATAATATTGTATGTGCTGGGCGTAGAGCTCGACTTCAGTGGGCCGATGACCCAGAGATAGTGGCGCGGAGACACAGCTTTGAAAATTAGACAAGTGGGTGGTGGTTCGGAATTGATTGACAGCATGTTCATTTCAGGCTTGTGGTTGTATTGCTTTCAGTTGTTCCATACCCTCTAATTTCTCTGTTACGCTCAAAATTATATGCAGATCATCGACCATTGTCAGCATGTTGATTATTGGAATGGTGGGTTTTACTCACCAAATGTAGAAGACTGCATTAGACTGAAGAAAGTATTGAAGGTGAATGTGGAGGGCTCTTGCATGATAGTTGTTAAACTGATCAATCCACACAGGACATAGTTGCGTAAGGTAGACTCCCTAATTATTCACATTCCAAGTTTAATTTGTAAACGACCACTTTTTCTTCTGCCATGATTTTCTCTCTCCGAATTAAGCAAAACCCAGTATTTCAAGATAGCCTTTATCTAGTCATAAATGTGACTAATTTGAACGGTCACATTTTGATTACGGAGTTCGTGCCGCTGAAAGCAACAAAAGTTACTGTTGCCACAAATCATTCGAATGCATCTGTTTTCTAACATTGGCTTTTTGGCTTGAAGATTAATTCGATTAAGATTAATTTCTCTTGTTTGAACTCTCATCTCCATTTCATGAATAATTAGGGAATTTACCATACTGTTCGTCTGTTACCATAATGTCTGACAAGAAATGTTCATAGCGTGTTCATGATGGAGCAACCATTCCCATATTATATGTGTCATCATATTACTTGATGACGAGCCATATATTGGTACAATAAAAACCTTCACATATCAAATCAAATACTATTGGTCCATCATTCTGATGAACCTCAAAAGGGCAGGTAAACTGTTCAAACAGTCAGTGAGTCACATCTTCCAGGAAATCAATTGGACTGACAAATGAGCAGTGGTATAATGAGGACAGGTATGTCATACCTGTGAACTCCTGTCACATTCCTGAAGGGCCAAACAGTTATAAGAATTCAGGTCAGATAAGTTTACGTATACATGAAGAATTTGAAGATGAGCTATGGTACCATCATGGTGAAGCTCCCTGCCATGTTGTAGAAGATTTTCACGTATTTTTATCCATAGCCATGTTTGACATAAAGATGCTATTCCTTCGAAGCAGGCTCTCATTTGTAAATTGTCCGGTAATGAGTGAGTGAGTCAGTCCATCCGAATCCTTTCGTCAGCAAATTAAGGAGAACCGTTGACATTAGAACCTTGATTTTTGGCATGAACGTGCACTAGCCTTTACCAGCAAGTTCTGAGCTGACCTACTTTTGATGAAGATTTGACCTACTTAGGTGACCAATAACATTACGCATACTTCTCAAAGTTACAGAAAACCGAAAAGATTAAATTGGTACTTGGGAGTATCTCCAAATCTATTTTGACCCTCACTGCCAAATACCTGATACTATGTGAGAACTTGCGGAAGAAACTTATTAGTTCCTTGGAAATATGTGTATAGGCCTATCTATACTTCAGCTAGTCCAACTGGTAACTGCTATACGTATATACGGTATTACATACTTCAACCTGTTTGTTAAATATTATTGTTTCACACTGACAGTTGTAATTTCGTCCTTTTGTGCCAAATGACCATATAACCAGCCATGTGACTGTGTTTTAGTGTCAATAAAGTTATCTTATCTTATCTTACGCTTGGATCCCCAAGTCATCTTCCTCCCCCTGCTTCGTAGGTCCTGTGACTTAGTCACACTACTCATGTAAAAAATCTGAATCCTAAAGTTTAGATATCATTGCTGTGAGACAAATGGTCCTGGTGCAGTTAGTGAAGATCCGGCACAATGAGGTGTGATTTGGAGACCAAAATTGAATATCGTGTATCAACAAAAAATTTCAGTCCGGTTGAAGTATGTTGTGTTGTCATATGCTCAGAGTTATTCTCAGGAATTGGATCTAAGGGTTCTTGAATAACAGCACCTTGAGGGATAACAGCACCTTGAGGGAGTGGATTTGTGTAAAATCACCTGTTTTGAGGTAGAAACAGCACTCTCTCTTAGACTGTAAACATATGAAGCCAGTCCAGAACCAAAACCGTTTTTGGATAACAATTGCCTTTTAACAAATATTGGTGAAAATATCACAGATGAGACTCCATTGCACACTGTAGGTGAATATGTTACAAAATATTGTAGTGATCTGTTACAGAGGACATCTTCACTGTCAGTTCATTTGCTCCATAACCCATTGTAGCTGAGGAAAGAAAAATCTGTAAGCTTGATTCGATCAGACCCATTCAATGATGGTTGATGTGTGAATCAAAAACTTTGATAGCATCTCTTTGTTCCTACATTGGAATCCTTAGCCACAGGGCACGTGAAACAATGTCGTTGGCCACATGATGTCATGCCAAGTTTAAGAACCAGGTAGAACTATAGCGTTCACAATATCTCAAAAATAGGAAAAATTAGGACTTATGAAATACTTCAACTTCAAGATTTTAGTATCCCGAATTTAAATAGACATTTGTGGATGAAAGACAAAGTAAAACGTCACCAATGTAAATGAATGTCTTGTTGCCTAACCTCTGTGTAATGTCCAGGTGTGGATTTTCCTCACAATTTACTTATGGGAATTCAAATCTATCATTTCTATACAGGTGGCTAAGCTTTTATGGGAACCTATTAGATACGCCCTCCAGCTTAGAGCAGCATGGTTTGTACCATGTTTGTCTGGCACAAGAGGTAGATTAAAGTGCCGAACAAAGTAGGCTCTCTGATGATTCATTGTGATCACCAGTGTCTGTAGAGCCTAATTTTCAAAATTCAAAATTGTTTGTAGTTTTGGTTAGGTTTTTGTTAGGGTTGGGGTTTTGCTAGGGTATGTTTGTTTGGGTCATCGTCACCGTGTGACCAATAAGGTTAGGTGCGACGTTAAACTTCAAACAACCAACCAACCAACCTATTAGATACCCGCGAATTGTTTTACGGGAGTTATGGGAACTACCTGACGGGAATGAGATTCCCGCATTCCCGTGGAAAGGTAACCCCTGAATGTGACATGGGCAAGGACGTAGACATCCCGCCTCCTGAGCATGGAGAGCCTGATCTGTTGATGGTCATATTAGTAACCATAACAGGAGAGTACCCAATCTGTACTGTACATATGAAACATCAATATTAGAACTACTGGATACCTTTTATGACCACCATGCACTGCCATACATGAATTGTCCCTCATCATTCTTTAAATTTACATATGTTTTCAGTTTTTAAGGATTAATCACTGCCACTCTCAATTACTGTCTCTATCTAGGAGATTTATTGGTTGCTCTCCTGGAAAATATATTTCTTATTTTTTCCAAACAAAATCCAGAGAGTGATAAACAATAATCACAACTTTTACAAACATGAGATTGCATTTTCATGAAATATTCGAGAGTTTAAGGAAAATTAACCATGAATTCTTTTGGAATAATCTTGTTTGTATTAGATGACAAATATTGTCCTGTCTGATTTTGAATATGAGATGTTGTATAGGTTTTATGGAGGATTCGTGTACGGTAAGAATTGGACCTGTCTATTTGCATCTATTTGGATGTTGAACTGTTCTTTTGAGCATGGTGCATGGTGACGTGTCCGATGAACTTCACTGTGGTCAAGAGTTGAGCACATGGTGAGGGTATGTTCATGACACCATCTGGTTATTCCGAGGTCAGATTGAAGCATAGGTGTTTATGAAATCATCTGGTCTTTATGATGTCAGAGTGAAGTATATAGTGAGGGCATGTTCACTGTCTTGTCTTTGTGAGGTCAGTGGAGCGCATGCTATTAAGAGTCTATACATGACACCATCTTGTTAAATATATCTGATGCATCATCTAGATATTCTGAAGTGGGAGTGCAAGGCTGGAAATAGGTACCTGCCAAATTTTAAAACACCCCTGCAGATCATGATGAACTATTCCAGCTTGAATCTCCATTTACAAAGGTAAACAGGTCATGGTGCAGAACATTTCCCAAAATAGGGGTGACAAGTAGTTATGACAGGTGCTTATTTCCAGGTTTGGAGTGCAGCACATGATGGGCATGTGTTCCAAACACCATCTGATTGTTCTGGGTATGTGTTCTTGATGCCATCTGGTTCTTCTGAGGTCAGAGTGAGGCACATGGTGAGGGGGTGTTCATGATATGCTATCTGGTTATTCTGGGGTCTGAGTGAAGCACATGGTGGGGGCGTATTTATGATGCCATCTGGTTATTCTGGGGTCAGAGTGAGGTACAAGGTGAGGGTGTTTATGATGCCATCTGTTTTTTTTGAGGTCAGAGTGATGCACATAGTGGTAATGTGTTCATGGTGCCATCTGGTTTTTTTGAGGTCAGAGTGATGCACATAGAGGTGTTCATGGTGCCATCTGGTTATTCTGAGGTCAGAGTGAAACACATGGTGGGAGCGTGTTCGTGAAGTCATCTGGTTATTCTGGGGTCTGAGTGAAACACCTGGTGGGGGTGTGTTATGATGACATCTGGTTATTCTGTTATTGATGCCATCAGGTTGTTCTGAGGTCAGAGTTGTAACTGAGCTGTAACTGAACAGTACATGTCAGTTAGCAACAGCCTGGTTCCAAGAGGTGAATGAACAGTACTGCACAGTAACAGGTTGGATACTGTCCAGTTACCATGGAGTAATTGTTCAGAATTAGGATGTGCTCATGATGCCATCTGGTTATTCTGTTCATGATGCCATCTGGTTATTCTGTTCATGATGCCATCTGGTTATTCTGTTCATGATGCCATCTGGTTATTCTGAGGTCAAAAAGAAGTGCATGATGAGGATGTGTTCATGATGCCATCAGACTATATTGAAAGTATATATCCAGTTATATCTTTGTTGGATGATGTGAATATGTACAGATATTTGTTATCACATGGATTTTTTTACAGACAGAGTTGGCACCAAATCTGGTGTATCATGGAGCTGGGGATGAAGTATTTGTGTGGATGTGGTACATGTGGGGTGAATAAGGTTCAGGGAGTATTGTCATAGTACTGATTTTGTGGAGAAGGGGTCCTGTTAACAACTTGGATATTCCAGGGCATTAAGCTGCATTTTATTGGCTTTATAGTGACCAGTTTAACAGCTCCCTGTGGAATAATGAAAATTTATGTCGTACTGGGGCAAGTCAGTGAGACCAATTTCAGAACAAAACCATGTGATTTCAAAGAGAGAGAGCTGAGGTTGTTGGGATTAGGTGGAAAGAAGAATTGGTTTGGAGAGTGAGGGCTCCGAGATTCTCCAGTCCATGCATTTAAACCTCAGGAACATGACTAACTACAGTATAAGCTTAAACTTACTGACTTTATGGTACATATTCTAATTAATCAACATAACAAATCTAATTTCTTTTTAAGTATATTGTACTAAACAATACTAATTCAAAGCCTTTGTCAAAAACTGCTTTTTTGGTTATCCTTTGCCAAGTTCACTTTGGCATTTTAGGTACAATATAGTGTGGAATGAAGGCTTTATTATTTATCTAAACAATTTGACTATGTCAGCTTGCTTTTATTTTAGAATTTATGACCACAAATTTCATAAACAGTTAAGCAATGGTAAAGTTACAACATTTTATTCAACTATATGATGGCAAATAGAGCACCATTTTCTGGTACACTATTTATCAATACTGATTTCTTCTTTGCTTTACACTGATGCCTTTACTGTGATAGTGATATTTACTTCGGATCATTTGAAAAAATACAGGTTCATTTTTACTGGCTGGTCATTTTCTAATTCAGTTTGGAGTGTTAAATAATAAGGAATTGACTAGTTGTATCTGATGAGATCATGTCATTTTTATTTCAGCATCTTCTATTCGGTGCCTTCATTAACCGAGACGAGGTTTTCAATCATATCCTGGTAACTGGCATCAAGGCGGAACAACCCTGGGCCCAGGGCCACAAGATCATGGCTGATAAACTGGACAGTTTGAGTGTGAGCCACTCCAGGAAGGCCTCGCCCAGTCCCCACCGGCGCGCCCATAACCATCACAACTTGGAGGGGAAACAGTTCCATCACTTCACCCTGGCCAGCCCATGATGATGTGGTCCTCTCAATAATATACCATAATGCACCAGCCATTTCACTTACTGTTGCAGCCACTTGTACTATGTACTGTAAAAAATGAGCACCACTATAAAAATGAGCACCACTATATGCTACAATGGTAGCCAACATATATTCTTGAGATATGAGAGACTGAATTGTATCCTGCCAATGTGTTGGCTCTCAATATCTTTTCCTCTGCAATGAAGACAGGGGATGGTTGGTCGTAGTAAAAGTCAATGTGTCCCTTAAGGCTAAAACCATAGATATTGCATTAGGAGGGGAGTCTTTTTACAGGTTTACAGGCGTCCAGCTTTCTGATTTGAGGAATCGATAATTTGACTGCATAATAGGAAATCCCATGCTAATAATTTCTCCGTCCATAAATAAAAACGATGTGTACATGTGTATCGAATGGTGGTGAATTCTATCTCCGTAGTTGTCTCCCTTCATTCCTATTTGAAGTCATCCCCACTTCTCATCTCCCATGTAACTGATTCATGAACAAAGCACAAATGACCAGTTTTAGAAATTCATAATCTCATTTATCTTTCTTACATTTTTATTTGCTTTTATGAGAAATAAATGAATTCAGAAGCAGAATTGACTGATCCGAGCAAAATCCCGACAGGATCATGATATCCCAGTTGGAATCCAGTATCTCCCCAGTAATCTTTGGTGGAATACCACTGGAATCCCAACAAAACTCACCAGGGATACCACTGTCTTTTATTTGGGGATTTACAGTATTCATTGCCTAGTGACCAAGATTATTGACAAGGCTGGTAAAACATTACATTCTTCCAGAAGATTGTCAATCTATTGTTTACCATGTCTCTTAAGAATGCATTGAATTGTGTTGAGTTGATTGTTGGTGTAAGATTTTCTTCTTCCATGCAATGGTAAACAGCTCAAGATTCTGTCTCATTTTATATACAAGGTACCCTTGTTAACTATTCAATACAGTGTTGTCTTGGTCATAAATTATTGTAGTCTACATACCACTCTGGCTAATAATTTACTCACAGTTTAAGTATCTGCTGTTTTCTTTATTGTGTGTACACTGATGTCCATATTACTGTCTCAGTGCTTTTTTGGGGGGGGGGGGGTTTCTCGAGAGTGACGTAACATTGGTTAATGGTACATCTTTATTAGAATTTTTATTGGATTAAAATATTATGATTGTGACACACAGTGATGTAAGTCTCAATACGGTACTTTAATAGGTTTTCATGGCTCTTATGTTGTCTATTAAATACAAATGTACATTTATTTTCTCTGTCTCGGGGGTTCTTTCCAGAATGCAAAAAATAGCACTGTGAGTCTGCCTGATATTAAAGATTTTGCAAATTCATTTTCAAATTTATTTCCCAAAACCTGCTGGTATGGATGGAGCAAGTCACAGCAATTACCATAATCATACTTTAACAAGTCTGTCATAATAAATGAATCATTATCATCATAATAATGGGTGTGTATGTCGAGAGTTCAGGCTACTGTAGAGCATGTGACCAATCTAATTAAAATTAAATCCTATCTGCTCTCCATTTGGATCTGTCGCTTGTAGGATCTAACAGGCTTGTAGTAACTCGCGTGTTAACCAATCCCGAAAACGCTCCATAGTGCTTTGAAGGGAACATTGATGACAAAGAATTTTTGGTTGGATTAGCCGGTTCGCTGGCGGGGTGTCTTTTCATGTTGCCGCGGTCCCGACATTGTGGCGCCATAACACGGGGTAGGTATATGGACTGATCTTTAGTGTAAACATTGGAGTAAATGGACACAGTGAACATATCTCCCTTCCCCGACTGCAAATGGATGGGTCCAGATGCGACCATGATGTCATAATGCTATTAAATATCCATGGTATGGGCGCTCAGAACACCAAATTCAATTGAAATACGTAAGATCCTATATAGTGACATCCACAGTTGGGGAGCATTGATAGGATATGAATTTATCAAGATTGGCATGTGACAGACCTTGCACAACTTAATGCTTAGGCAAGCTCGTTTCAACAAATGCTGTTCAGGCCAAGATAAACCCGGTAATATGTTGTCTTAATTTATACGGTAAGGATGATTATACTGAGAATTCTTAGAACGAGGGTTGATAAACATCCGAGAAATGACTAGCATTTTTAATAGTTTTCTCTCCATGACAGCAGGATTCACTGCAAATTTTAGCTTCCTGTTTGTTTAAAATTTTTTTTTTTTTTTTGCAATTTATCAGACTGGTTTCATTAATGAGATTCCAATTTGTTGACCGGAGTTGTCTCCCTCAATCGAAGATTGTTATTTACTCAAAATGAATTTAAATTCTTATTCCAATTCTGGCTTGATCGCCCACTAGCCTTGAATGAATGACCTATCGCAGCGCAGTTTCAACAATGTTAGTCGATAGTGCAAAAAATGCTCAAGTGGCTGGATATGATTGGCTACATAATAGTATATAGCAACGCAAACAAACGGAGAGCAGACTGATTTCTGTTACTGATGATTAATCTTTTATCACACTATTCAATTTTGGAAGGATTCAGCTTGTTTACACTAACAGGACTAATGTAGCCTATATATTAAACATGTTTTGCAGGCCTACATATTGTTTTGATACACTTCTATGTAAAGAGTTTATTTGTGAATTTGTTGGCATTGTACATGTAATATAAAATTGTGAATTGTGATTGATCAGTTGTACACAGACTTTTATATTACTAACTTTTAGTAAGTGGCACATTAAAGCAGCAATTCATAACTGTTATTTAGTTTTATTATGTGCGATGTATTTAACTTTTCGTTTTCTTAATACAATAGGTGTATCCATTGTTGTATGTTTTCGTAGTCGATATTTATAAGACAATATGTTTTACACTGAAGTGTGTATACTTTACAAGCTTCCAAATGCTTGCCTTTTCTTGCCTTGTTTCGATTAGCAAGCCTGGTAGTATATACATGTAGCTGAAAGATTCTGGTTTCTTCCTTCACATATATTCTCGTCTCACGTTGGGGCAAGTTTCAAGTCTGCATTTGTTCTGGTGGCTTCATTATACATATCAGCTGTTGTTTGCAATTGCCTTTTGCACATTCAGGCCTCCCACTTCTCCTACTTTTCATATTTTTTTCAGAATTTGTGCTACTTTTCCTACTTTTTCAGAATTTGTCCTATTTTTCAGAGATTTTGTATGTCAAAAATTAACAAAAGCCTTCTGGGCTTTAATATATGCGAGTTCATGTCTAGCTATAACCCTTTACTATAACCCACATACTGTACTAGAATTGATCTCGAGAAAATAGGTCCAGGTCGGTCAACTTTAATAGGCTTCTAATTATATTCACCAGTTGCATATGTACCATAGTATATTGAAGAGCCGAGCCTTGATCCCTCGAAATACTGCAATAACTAAAATTTGACCATAATAAAATAGGCCACGGTCAATCAAATTGAAAAGGCTTCTGGTCAATCACCAGTTGCACATGTAGTATGAATTTGGAGAGCCTAGATGTAATCCTTCAATTGTTATCACCAATACTCAAATTTGACCTAGATAAAATAGGTCATGGTCAGTCGCATTCACTAGGCTTCTTGACCTATTGCCAGTTGCATATGCTATATGAATTTAGAAAGCCTAGTTATAATCTTTCAAGTGATATTGTGTTAACAAGAAAGTGAACAGACAGACGGATGTATCAGGCAAACAATACCCTTCGACCAAACTTGGCAGAGGGATAAAATCAATAGGTTTAGGTTTCTTTGCCATCACAATCCACATCGAGTATGAAAAATACAACAATTTTCATTGATTTACTGTATTTTCAATGCGAGTGAACTTGACCTTTGACCTCAAAATGAATAGGGTTCCTCTTTGACCCATGGATAAAGTATACCCAATGTTTGGTACCATCCATGACCCGGAAGTGGAAATATCGCATGGACAAGCAAAAGTTAACAGACAGGTGAAAATCGGGTAGATACTTCATTTAGGAAGCTATTGTCTGAGTCTTTGTGCAGCTGTAATGGCTCAAGTCTAGATATATTGTCCCCAGACTTGGCTATTGTATGCATTGTCTCGTGATTCTTACATGGAATATGAACCGAAAATCATGATCGCAATATATGACCTCGTCTATCAACAGGCGTATAAAAAAAAGGCTAAATTTGAGAAAAAATTCTTAACTAAGTCCAGCATTTCTGGCAGATAAAGATGGTTTACAACCAAGAATATTCATGGTCTTAGTGTAACTGATAGCCAGCAGAAAAGGAAAGTGGCAACACCATAAATAACAGAGACTGAGATGTCTGTCCGACATCATGATGCCATGACAAATGTGATGACATGTTTCACCCGGATTGGCCCAATGTCAAGGATAAAAACAAGTGTATTATATGTTAATTGCTTAAAATTCAGGTAACAATTTTGTATATTTTCACAACATTTTGTCCTAATTTTGCTTTTTTTGAAAATATCCTATTTTTTTTTTTGGAAAGCCCCATTGAGAGGCCTACACATTATTGAGAGAAAAGAAGAGCCTGTGCAGTGATTCTTAACTTCAGCTGATCAGCTACTGATTCTTATAATATTTCACTTTGTATATCTTTTAACCCAGGAGAATATTTCAAATTGGTGATAGCTGGCATATTTTCATGTAATATTTGCCAAATTATACATAATTCTAAGCATAATGAAACTTTCTTTGAATGCTGAGATATATATATATGTATCAAATCATCAGTTCTCATCAGTTCAAAATATTCACCTTTGCTAGAAGACTGGGTAAAGTGAAATTATATGAATCAGAAGCTGATCAGCTGAAGTCACAGGTCATTTGCACAGACAGGTAGTTCTGTGCTCTCAATAATATGCAAAAGATAAATTCAAGCCAACCTAACCATGTCAATGCACACTATTTACACAGACATTTGAGGAAATTGAAATGCCACAGATATTTTCTGTTAAGAGTGAGATTTTGACAATGCATTGCCTATAGATCACGGACAAATTATGAATGTAAAATGCACAACTTTCTACCATTTTATGTAATTTTGTATATATATATATATATATATATAAATTTATTAGAATTTCCATTCTGGAATCTTCGGATTTTGTATTTATAGCTGATATTTTGTATTTTAAAATGTTGGATTGTTTTGTATAAATTTGTCTTTGGAATCAATGAGCATTTTAATTTCTTCTTAGATGGTGAACCATTTTTCGAGAAATTTGTAAAAACTTTTCAGGGGTAACTACAGGGTTCCCACACTACATGTACCTTCAAATAAGTGAAAGCAAATAATTCCACTTGGCCCATTTCAAGGCCTGAAAAGGCTGTTTGCACAGAATGTCCTTTAAAGTTCATAATTCCCTGTGCAGTGCAACAAAAACTGTAGAGATCCAGTATGTCCAAACTTCACACAGTGTATTTTTCTAAATATGCCATGCATAAAATGTATCACCATATATTATGAAAGCCATTGTTCAGACATTATACACTTATTAACTTGTGACGGAGTCAATATCATGAAACCTGGACCCGAGGTCAGACTGGCCAAGCAGACCTGACCGAGGCCGCAGGCCGAGGTCAGGTCTGCTTGGCCAAGTCTGGCCAAGGGTCCAGGTTTCATGATATTGACTCCGTCACAAGTTTATAAGTGTTTTATTATACCGAATTTATTAACTGCAGTGACTTATCGCTCTGACGCCAGACTAGCGCATGATACTACTAGGCCTACTCCTTTCCAAAAACGCTGTTTGGCGAATACTTTCTGTCATGCAGCTGTGTTATCGGAAACGAGACACACAGATACAATTTTATGAATAGTTCATGGATAAATCTACAAAGCTGCTTCCAATCTGACTAGGATAATATTGAGAATTTAAACTTTCAGACGCGTTTTCCGAGATTTACGAGGTGAACTCTTCGTCACAAACCCCATGGGTGTTTAGATACAATGTAGCCACTGGCTTTACACACTTCATTCATAAATCCTATTTGGGTCATGGTGAACTCATTTGATTGGGTGACATCGACGGCGTAAAGTTACTCCAGTTTTGAGATGAGAATGAAATGGATTACTCGGGCAGTGCAGATAGAAATTACATATAACAAATTATTATACCTCTTGAATATTCGGGAGACCGAAACGTATTTTTATCATCCACGATCGGGAGTATTTATCTCCATCCTTCCCTCTCAACTCAGCAAAGAATTTGAAGAGGAATTCGCCAAGTTGTTCTTTCCTTTCGTTATTGACGAAAGACTATCGAATTCAATATCTTTTGCTTGACAGTAAACCCGTAATATTGGTATAGACGCCTGTATTATATAACTTTTTTGCGTTCTTACTGTTCCTATTTTGTAACAGTTCTTGTAGATTTTCATCGGGCAAGTCTACGAAGCGACAACCGTCACCCATGTTGCGGTCGCAGGCAGACGGTATTTGTGAACAGTGATCACAATATTGACTCCGGACCTCACGCGCTCCCCCTGACACATAAACAGCTGGGTCAGTGATTGAAAAATATTGACTCGTGGCTGGGTTAAGTTTGACCAATGAAATACCAGAAAACCCTCATGAATATTCAAGAGGTATAATAATGCTAAGTAATACATGTAGGACCCAAACACCGTGATATGACTGAAAGATCATTGAAAGCGACGTTAAATCATACCCACTCCCTCGGTAGCATCGTAGTAGTTCCTTGATAGGAATGGCATATGCTGGTTATCCGAATTGAAATGGCATATACCATTCCCTCTGTGTTATTGTATGGCAAACGTATGCCATCCTTTCTTTGGTGAGGTCGAAAAAGGATGCCAGGGAGTGCCTAGGAGTTCCAACTCGGTGCACCATGCCATACCATTTGGAATGCTTTATGCCAGTTCCAAGTATGCCCTAATTTCAAGAAGCTCCAATAAAAACGTCATTGCTCGGACATTATCCAGTAGCATCTAGAAATTATTCATACTATTGGTAGATCCTTGACATAAGTATGAAAAGTAAGTCCATGAAAAGTTCGTGAATTTTCAGAAATCAAAAGAGCAGGAATTCTGTGCTATTAATCATATTTCTTATATTTTGTATATTAGAACTACATGAACTTAATAAAGTGCAATAGACATGTGATATACTGTGACAGTACTGTACAAAATAAATGAAGTCTTTGTGACAACTTTTCTCCAATAAAAATAAAATATGATGCTCTTTAAGTTTAAGGCGGTTAGCACAGCTCATTTTTGGTCATGTTGGTGAATATTTGGTTCATGTGGTTCTCATAACAGTACTTCTGGTACATGTGCTAATCATGACATACATGTAGAATGTGTACAGTAAATAAAGAATGACTCTGGAAAGTGTCTGTTTTTGTTTGGAGTACATCTCAGCATGTATGTACAGTACAACTTGGATGGCCCAGGGCTAGCATCGTACAGTAGAGGTAACCCCGTATAGCACAGTATAACTACAAGGACTTGAAATCCACTGTACTTACAGTTCAGCTAAAAGGTCCCCCAATACTGCGTTGTAGAGCACAGGTAAACTCAGAACTGCACAGTACCAGCGTGATAGCCCTGGACTCGGCAGTAGTGAATACTGTACAGTACGACTATGACCAAGCACTGCATTGTACATCGGAGGTGCCCCGAGTACTGCACAGTACAAGCAGGAAAGCCTTGAACTCACCAGTACTGTACAGTAGGACTGTGACCGAGTACTGCACAGTACAAGCAAGAGTCTTGAACTCGGCAGTACTGTACATTGCGACTGTGACCATGCTCTGCATTGTACATCGGAGGTGACCGAGTACTGCACAGTACAAGCAGGAAAGTCTTGAACTCGGCACTACTGCAGTAAGACTGACCAAATACTGCACAGTACATGCTGGAATTCTTGAACTCGGCAGTACTGTACAGTTCGATACTGACCTGGCACTGCATTGTACATCTGAGGTGACCGAGTACTGCACAGTACAAGCAGGAAAGTCTTGAACTTGGCAGTACTATACAGTGTACATCGGAGGTGACCGAGTACTGCACAGTACAAGCAGGAAAGCCTTGAACTCGGCAGTACTGTACAGTACCACTGTGACCAAGCACGGAATTGTACGTCGGAGGTGACTGAGTACTACACAGTACAAGCAGGAAAGCCTTGAACTCTGCAGTAATGTACAGTACGACTGTGACCATGGTGACCAAACACTGCATTGTACAGCTGAGGTAACCCAGAACTGCACAGTAGAGTTCAAGCAGGAAAGCCTTGAACTCTGCAGTAATGTACAGTACGACTGTGACCACTGTGACCAAGCACTGCATTGTACATCTGAGGTGACCGTGTACTGCACAGTACAAGCAGGAAAGCCTTGAACTCGGCAGTACTGTACAGTACCACTGTGACCAAGCACGGAATTGTACGTCGGAGGTGACTGAGTACTACACAGTACAAGCAGGAAAGCCTTGAACTCTGCAGTAATGTACAGTACGACTGTGACCATGGTGACCAAACACTGCATTGTACAGCTGAGGTAACCCAGAACTGCACAGTACAAGCATGTCACAGCCCTGGGATCGCCATTACTAATACTGTACATTATCAACTGCTGATGGCTTGGGTATTATGCCCCAATGAGGTGGTTGGTATGACGATCTTGTGGTGGTGAAAATTCAATGACAAAAATAAACACGTTAATTTAATATATTTTTATTCTCTACGAAGCTGTCGATCAACAAGAGAATTCTGGATCACAATTCTGAGTGTTTATCATGTTTATAAGATTTTAACCAAGCCTTGAACATATAATACACATCAGGTAGATTGTCTTTATTGGCTTCTCTTCCGAGCTCTTTTAATCTGTTCAACGCCCATTCCAAATCTTTCCCATGTTGATAGGCGGCAGCTAGGACTCCCATATATGCTGAAAATATACATACCATAGTGATCTTCATGATAAATTTTGTAGATTGAAAATGTAATTAATGTATAAAACTTAATAATACGTAGGCCTACTATAACATATATATTGATAGGAAGACGTATAAAGTATGTCTGCCTCAACACATTATATCTCTTCCACATAAACAGGCCCGTAGCTAGGGGTGGTTCACTTTGATATCAGAAGGGCACATCATGGGTTCACTGTATAAGAAAAGAGGCACATACATTGGTTCGCTTTGCGGCTTCTGTCTGAAAAGGGCATTTGTATGGACAAAATATATATTTTCCAAAAGAGGGGTTTGTCTGCACCCGCTGAACATCCCTTGGCTAAGGGCCTGAGGTACCTGTTCAGTTCACTACAGTGTAACCAAAGTAAATTCATCAGGTTTTGAATTGTAATGATGGCTCTTGCATTTTGATCACAGCCGGACCACAGTAAGAAATGGATGGCTAAATTTTAACGAATATTCATGAGAAATTACCTGGGTCATTGCCACCACCTCGAACCTTCGCTTTTTGCTTATCTGCATCTAACATTTTGTGGTACCATCAGTACCCAACTCCATGACCATTTTGGTGCTGACCTGAAATTTTTTATTTAGTTTAACAATTCCAGGGCTTTAAGAACCCTGTACATGGCAAACCCCTGCACATCCCTTTGTCATGATAAACGACCGTATAGTAGTCGACTGCTGTCCTGGATTGGATATCAAGGTGAGTAGGTCCATTATTCCCACAAAAGCAATGAGAGGAACTGATTATTGTGAGCTCTAATATATTTTTCAAAAGAGACCACTGGAGAATATCCTCACCTACACGGGTAGCACTAGCACAATGTAATAGGACAGGTCCAGCCTTGCCCACCTCCATCAGAGCCTGCTTGTGTTCACCAAACAGATCATCCCCGAACTCCGCATCTGGATCTGTAATGTAAAAATATGATAGATGTGCATTATTGTCTATTATCAATGAAAGGTCGTCTCGTTTCTACACTTGGTAGCATGCATGCAGTTTTCAGTTTTATACTAGGGCATTCAGGCTTTGCTGGTCATTGAAATTTACTGGAATCCCAACAGATTTGCACCTTCGAACTCCACGAGAATCCAAAGCTGCCATTTCTACACGGATAGCTTTTGTGGAGAGTGCTGATTGGAACGAGATTCCTGTGGAAAAGCAAGCCCTGCCATTGACCCTGCAGGTCCTGAATTGTTACTCTATAAACAGGATAGACGATCGAAGTTCTTGCAACTCTGCATGCGGCAACTTGGTTTTATCTCAGAAGTAATGTCATAATGTATTGTTGTTCACTCCGACAAAGGTCAATAATGACATATATTGTCATAAAGGTGTGTGCAATTTAACATTTGGCAATTTGACTGGGCATGGGGTAAAGCGAGACATCCACTGACCACCATTCAGTGTTGTAACTTAACACTTGCCCGCTTGTCCGGAGCAACCAAAAACTGCTGGGGGCAAGTGTATAAATTGAATTTGCCCTTCAATTCATGGCAAGTGGATTTAGTTCCAATCAAATTATTGCATCTTTTATCATGAATTCACGGCAGATAGAGAAATACATGTACCTTCCTAATTGTGCACCTGAACCAAATATCTATCCCCATCATAATTTATGCCTTAAATAGATGAAGCTTTTGATCGAGCAAGTGAGAAAGAGGATTTGTAGATACTGGGTACTGGAATCAGAAAATACTGTCACAATTGAATATTTTCTCAATTTTTGTAGTCGCCATGTAATACCTCCATGATCTTTGTCCTCTTGGAAACCAATACATTCTGATGCTATTAAGCCCTGTACGGTACCAACACAAAAGCAAAGTTCTATTAGCAGCTCTCAAAATTGTGACATGGTGTCAATGGATATGCCGGAAATGAGAAAGATGTCATCTCAATTGGTAGAAAGTCTTTGTCAGCTGTCTCTCTGCCAAGAGTTGAAGTCAGAAAACAAAGAAACTGATTTATAAATATGCCTCTTTGTAAAACATTATGATGATGAAGTTATACCAAACAAAAACTATTTCTTCTCTTGTTTTCCTTCAGCATCTCATAAACTCACACAGACATGTATTATCATAATTATAATTCTACCATATGCTCTGCTATCAATACATACCAACTGACATGTGATGGTACAGTAAAGAAGTCTTCTCCACAGCTTGGCGTTCCAAATCTTCATTGTAGCCTATGTCATCTCCAAATTCATCTTCGTTTTTGTACTCAAAATTGTCTGTGGATGAGTTTGAAATATACAAAGTTGGTCTCTTTGGATCCAGTCTTATCTCTAGTAGATTTTTTCTACACTGTCGTCCCCCGTTATCGTATGTTGGAGTGCCATCTACTATATTTAATAGTGTCACCACTTCCTGGGATGGCTGCCCATCGGTCGTTATGCCTTTTCGCATATTAATAACAGATTTAAAGCCAGTAGCTTCCAGTACAGAGAGATGGTACTTGTTTATTTGCCCTGCGATGAACCAATTTTTGTAAACGGGGATGGCAGGCCAGTAATCTAACCATTCCTCAGGTTCCACGTCAGGTATGGGGGGATTTTTAACCAAATCTTCTCCAGTTATTTGAGCGACTGTTTCCTTGGTAAAATCCATCGTAAAATCCAACCCCATTCTTGCTGTGGTTTCATAAAATAGGTCACTATTAACTTTGGGTTTGAAATTTGAGTTGTATCGTGTTTGGTTTGCCATATACATCATGGTGACAAATGTTATTGTAAAACCTCTGTTGCAATGTAAAAGAATCGGTCGTTTGAGATCAGGTAAAACATCAGACAACATCTGTACCGCCTCTACACTCGCCCAATCATCGAATGGGCCTAGCAGAGCCACGTACTGTAAGTTTGCAAGTTCTTCCGCTATGTATTTTGCCTCGGAGGTAGTTGGAACATGCTCACCACCAAAATCACCGTCGTCATCGCTATATTTGAAGAGCGACACAATACTCTTGAATCCAACCTCTGCAGCATATTTGATTTGACGGGATGTGAGTCTTCCTGCTACATGGAAATCTTTGGTTAGTGGCTTTGCCCACCATAGCTTCTTTGGAGACTTCAGACCAGGTTTTGGTCTGTATGGAAATTCCACTGTACTAGTTTTTGATCTCACATTGGGGACTAGAGACAAAGTGCACAATAAAATATACACTGGCAACATTTGTAAAACCTGGCACACTGTAAACTTAAAAATCACCATCTTCGGTGTAAAATGACACAGACAATAAAATACGATTTTAAAAAATGTCCGTCGTCTCCGATAGCATTATAAATAATATATGCTGTTAGCTGTAACATATGTTGTTGTTGTTCACTCGTCTGGGAAGTTTTGCAAAGTCGCACTTCAAAAATTATGTCCAGTGCCAGAAGATTATGAACATCTCACACTTGGTTACAAGTTCGTATAACGGTAACAAGAACCAACAATCGGCCTCTTAAAACGTTGACGTGTATCCTCACCAATGGATATACAACCTGCCAAGGTCATGGATATGTCCTACTTGGACAACCAAAACAGTTTATCTCGAGCACAAGCAGACGACATATTTCACACGACAACTGAGTAATGAAAGGAGCAACTTCAGTGGAATAGCGTGGCTAAGAGTAGTAACAGATGGAAAATAATGAGTTATTGAGATGAAATCAATAGTCACGGGTATTATCCTCCTATAAATGTCAATATATTTGCTGAAAATTCAACACATGTTGCACTGACAACTCGGATCAAACAGGATACAAAGTCCGGGGGTATTCGCCATTTGCGTCCTCTTGACCTGTCAAAGTTCAGTGAGCATGCGCCTTTGACGTTCCTGGGTCAAGCCAATCAAAATGATTACTGAGAAAACGACCAATAAATATTTTATTTATAATGCCCGGGGTAATAAATGAAGGGACATTATCTTCTCCAAATACATACGTATTGCATTTGTTCCTAGGTGAAACGGACAGATGGTTTCGAGCACCGACCGTTTGAACTAAACACGGACACATCCGCACGAGACTCTGATGCACGTGTAACGTTCAGTGAAATGGAAGAATGAAATACATTTACTTATCAATGCAGGGGCCGCGGAACCGGGGGGGCAGGGGGGCTACAGCCCCCCCACTTTTTGAGACTGCAATGTTATAAGTCCTATCTTAGATAGCACCAGTCCAGCATTTAACATGGCCGATATAGAGTTCAGCCCCCCCCACTTTCAAAGGCGCCTGCAATCAAGGTCGCATGAGCTTTGAATGTGAATGTTTAAATGAATGGAAATAAATAATTGATAATGATTAATTCAAACGTTCATACTCAAGCTCCAGTGATCAAGGTACCCGATTGAGAGCACATATCACGATTTTTATACTCCCGGCAAAAGGCGGACGTATTGTGTGATGGCGGTTTCCGTCCGTCTGTTCGTCCGTCATTCGTGTCCGGTCTATATCTGGGACAGTTTCCTATCTACAGCTCTAATTTTTGGTGAGTGGATACCCTACGTGGAGACGATGTGCCGCGCACCAAAATGAAGGTCAAGATCACGCTAGGTGGAGCGATGTCGCGTACCAAAATTGAGGTCGAGGTCAGAGGTCAAAGGTCACTGTTGCCTAAATCAGGAAATCATTGATCGTTGACAGTTTTCTATCTACAGTTCTAATTTTTTGTGAGTGGATGCCTTATGGGGGGAATGATGTGTTGCATCCTAAATGTAGGTCGAGGTCAGAGGTCAAAGGTCAGTGACCGAAAAATCAGCAAATCATTAAAAATTTCAATATGTTTGTGAGTGGATTCAATAGGGGAAGTGTCGCATACCAAAATATAGGTCAAGGTTGAAGATCAAAGGTCACTGTGACCCCAAAATCAGGAAATTATTAAAAATAACATTTCTTTGTGTCAGTAGATACATTAGGGGGACACGATGTGTCCCATATCAAAATGTAGGTCAAGGTCAAAGGTCTGAGGTCACTGACCCCAAAATCGTGCAATTGTTAAAAATCATGATTTTTTGAGTCCATTGAGAAATTACGGGTAGCCGTTTTGCCATGTACCAAAATTCAGATCCAGGTCAATAGTCAAGATCACTGTGACCCCAGAATCAATGTCAAAGGTCAGTGTGACCTAAAATCAGGAAATCTTTAAAAATTACTAAGTTTTTGTGAGTGGATTCAATAGGAGGAAATGAAGTGTCGCATAACAAAAATTAGATCAAGGTCAAAGGTCATTTTGACCCCAAAATTAGGAAATTATTAATTTACTGGGGGTGTCAGTAGATACATTAGGGGTACATTATGTGTCACATACCAAAATGTAGGTCGCTGCCGACCGTAAAGGTCACTTCGACCCCAAAATCAGGAAATCATTAAAAGTCACATTTTTATATGCCTGTCGAAGATGTTGCGTTCTGTTCATTCATCCATTAACATTTGTTGTCCATGCGATATCTCTAGTTTCAAGGTATGGATTGGTACCAAACTTCGAGTATACCTTACTCGCATGGCAAGGAGGAACCATACATCAATTTGTCAAAGGTCAAGGTCACAGTTCCCCAAAACTGAATCAAGTTTAGCTGACTATGTGTTGGGTTGGAATAATCAGAGTTCTCTCCCCTACATGTATATGGTATTGTCCTGTGGAGTTGTCTCTCATGTTTGAAACAGCTACATTTAGTTAAACTGTTGTGAAATAAAAACCATACATTTACTAAATTAACGAGGAGAAACTACTACTATTTTCTTGTGTTTGACTATTGTCGATTTCAGTGGGGGATATGTGAGCTCTCTGCTCTTGCTTCAAGGTTAACTAGTTACCAAGAGTTAAGCTCATTTTAGTTTATCATTCAATATAATATGTGATATATGTTACATTCTCAAAAGCACAAAATTGTACATCTTTCTCTGGATTGCTAGCTATCAATTGGAATCAAGGCTATTGAACAACCTTGAAATTTGGACCGATGTAATTCCAGATATACGAGCGTATATTGAAGCTCCTTGGGCTCTTGTTCTTTACCGGTATCACAAACTCCCTTGAGTTCTGGTCATAAGATATAATTATGTGTTTATCGATAACTGCCTGCATATGAAAAAAATAAAAACGTAAGACTATCGACCGGTTACAAACTTAGAGCTTGACTTATCAAAATGATGTGGACAATAATAAAAGGTTATAGATCCGTGAAGGAGGGTTCGGTAAAAATAGTTTTATAATGTTAACGTTGATAAAATTTTGTCACCTCAGTTGCTCATAGCTTTTGTGTGTGCAAATTGCCTCAATTAGCAGAAGCAGCTACATTTCAAATCATAAAAGCTAACGTCGTCTTGAAAATCTGCTTTGAAAACGTAAACGCGAATTTAAAGTTCTATGTGGAGAGAAATGAACTTCACTGGACTAAACCTCAAAACCAGGGATGAAACCCAACCTTCGAACAGGGAACCTCCGAACACGGTTATTAGTATAGAAAGCGTAAATCCCTTAGGATTGTTGTGTGGGGTAAATCGTGGGGTGACTTCATTTCAAAGGTAATATCCGGTGTGAGGTCACGTCCGGTGCAAGGACACTTCCTGGTAAAAGGTCACTCCTGGTACGAGGTCACTTTCGGTGGGAGGTCACGTCCGGTCACGTGAGTGGCGAGTGCATGCAAAGCTACAAATTCGGAAAAATGTGGAAAAACGGACTTTAAAGGATTTTTATCAATATTTTTTTTCTCTGGAATATGTGTCAGAAGAGTTAGTACTTAACTAAGAATTTTTTTTAAAAAATTTCCTTGTCCCCTGTGGGCGTATTTAAGCCTTTTTGGCAGCTCTATTTAGCTCCCAGTCAGATATGCATATTTGTGGAATGAAAGCGAGGCCGCCAATCTGTGACGTCACAGACGCGAAAGCTCGCTAATGATAGTTAGCAATTTAGTATGGATTACATACTGGGAGCGATTTCTTTTAGTGGCATTTAGAAGTTGGGAAGTAGATAAATAAACAAATTGCTTATGGATAACAACTTCTAGTTTATTCGGGACGACGTTTTGATACAGGTATCGTTCTCAAGTCAATGACATCAATAAATAAGCAGTATATATTCATCCCCAGCGCGTATGACCTACTGATCCAGGAACCCCACCGTGCCTTGAAGCCCACCTTAATTAATCCAGCCATCTCCACAAGCCTAATCCTGTCCTATTAAATATTTCTCACCTAGTATAATACTATTGTTATCATACGTTATCGAAACGTCGTCCTGAATAAACTAGAAGTTGTTATCCATAAGCAATTTGTTTACTTATCTACTGGGAGAGAGTTAATCAGCTGTGACAAATCCACCTATCGGCTTTATCTGAACTGTGATTTTGTGGGCTTCTTCACAATTCGACTCGAGAATACTACCGCCTTATAAATAGCAGTGTAAATTGACTCCAAAATGTCGTATTTTGCCGCCTACAGTTGTACAAACGAGCAGAAAAAAAGGTTGTGGGGTGAACGTCAAGATGTCCATTTATGTCCTCTGTATATAGATCATCATCACTGGGATATTCCTCCATGGTTTCGAATCGTTTTCGATTAATTATACAGCGATATACGCGATGGAGTAATCGCAAATTACAAGCGTCTAGTCCGTCATTCATAATCCAGCCGTCGTCCATTAGAGAATATCCGCGTCCATAATCCAAAGACCTATTCCATTTCCATATAACAGTATTAGCACCAAATTCAAAAAGACAAAAGTATACATAAACATAGGCTTGTTTCCTGCAACAGCCTAATATATAGCTCAGACAACTGCCCGCAGGAGACGGTCGCCTGTCTGACGTCACAAGGTCACGTCACGCCTAAGTTCACAGGTTAACTGGCGGAAATTGAGCTACAGGTCTTGAATTAAAAAGGCTTAAATACGCCCACAGGGGACAAGGAAAATTGTTTCTTAAAAATTCTTAGTTAAGTACTAACTCTTCTGACACATATTCCAGAGAAAAAAAAATATTGATAAAAATCCTTTAAGTATATATGGGACTTATATGGGGGCCTAAGGGTCGTGCAGGATTGGGAGCATTCGACAAAGGCACGCGACTAAAGGGCGTCGTTAGTGGGGAGGAGGGAGTGGCTGGGTATGAAGAACCCCTTCTCATGAACTCAGCTGCATCTAGGACTTTCTTGGAAAAACGGACTAAATGCGGATAATTGGAGACCGCCTCATTTTTATAAAGATATAGGTCTACACAAGATTGCCGTTAGGGCCATCTGTAGCTTCCTTCAAATCCAGTGAAGGTGGATATATAACTTTCACTGCGTCATTTATATAGCGATTATCCACAGATAGAAGATCGTCTATATAACGTTTGGTGAATGAGAAGGAACGGGCTCTGAAATTATCTGTTTTTGAAAGTCCATGCATATAGTCGTATTCATAAGAGAACAGATATACGTCAGCCAAATGGGGTGCACAGTTAATACCCATTGGAATACCTATTGGAATCAACATAAACGAGAAGAGATCATCGAAAACATTGGAGATTTGTGTGGTAACTCCAACCTAGTGTCGTTCGGCTGTCTTGGAGTGGTTGAACTAAACTTAAACAGGTGTTGAGTGGTGAACGGGACGGCACACTCATCCATCTGTGACACGATGTTTACGTCATCGGCCGTCCCTTCTTTGCTCAACTGGCTCAGCTGGATGGATCAACGATGAATTTCACCCTGAATGGGCCGCCATCGAACAGGCCGTGCCAGATGTGGACGACGTGCTTATCGAGGACTGGTCACCCTGCATGTTGGCAGTCAAAGCCGCCATGCAAGATGCACTGGCTGAGCGTTTTCAAATAAAAGGTGTTTGAATTAAAAGATCAGTCGCCATCATGAAATGCTTGAAGGAGGTGCTGGACAACTTGTATTACAGTCCTGAGAGCACTGCAGCGTACAGTGAGTTGAACGCACTCTACCGGGCTGCTGTCATTGTGTTTAGCAATGGCACTTATTTCTATTGCTTATGCTATTGGCTGTCCATGAACCACGGGATTCTTCCATTGCAATTTCAAGCCTAGGCAAAAACCCAGGACACAATGAGCTGCTCAGCGACATTTTCCACATAACTGAATCATCGCCGGAGACATGGACAGCCAATGGCAACCCGAATACGCCGACATGATTACCATTGCTAAATACAATGACGGCATCCGGTATCTCTTAACCTGCATCGATATTCTATCGAAATATGCCTGGATAGTGCCCTATTCAGAAGGAAACGTAGGAGAACCTCGCAAACACCCTTAAGCACATGTTCAAGACCAGACTAAAGCCGTTGTACTTACAAACCGACGAACGGATAGAATTCCTCAACAGAGACTTTCGAGAGTTTCTGAAAAACCACAAGGTGTTTTTCGTTCATAGGTACAACGAGACCCAAACCTCCAGCATCGAAAGATTCAGTTTAACAGGATGTACAAGCGTTTTACGGCCAAGAATACACGGCGATACATCGATGTGCTCCCGAAACTTGTGTACGGCGAGAATCGAGACTATAACCGCAGTATCCAGAGAGTACCCATCCACGTCACCAAGAGCAACGAAGCATATGCCCGGGCCGCCCTGTACCCCAGACAATGTCTGCAATGTTCAAGACCATATAAACTTCAGCGTGGCGATCATGCGCAGATCAGCAAAGCCAAGGATAAGTTCGAAACATCATACCTCTCCAACTGGAGCGACGAACACTTTATGACACACGGTGTATCAACACTGGAAGATCTTCAAGGGGAACACGAAAACGTTTTACGACATGGAGTTTCAGCTCGTGCAGAAATTCACAGCAGATTACTACCGTATGGAACGCATCCTGAAAAATGAACGACGCCGAGACAAGATGTATCACTTCGCGAAGGGACAAGACTGGCTAAGCCCGTTTTTATCAAGGGTCCTCGCTGACACTCAAAACACGAACAGGAAATTTGATACTGTTATCACGGTCTTAGCCCTTCTGGGGTTGTATGGGATGTCTTCCAACCTAGAAACTCTCCACCCATGAAGGCACGCCAGACGGCATTAGAGAACTGTACGGCTACTATTACCGACCCGGTCACACCCCCGAGCGACTGCCCGTCCGACCTTCAAGTCATACCAGGGAGAGACGCAGCCGCCCCTTTCATGTCAGAACCAGCTACACCCTCCACCGACCCAGCCTACCATGATACCTACTACACCACAGACCCAACCTGTTCCGGTACGTACAACACACCGGCTTCATCAAAGTACAGCCCACCCACCACCAGCGAGTCCTCCTAAGCGAGAGCGAGTTACCACGCCAAAGGATACACCTTCAACCATGGATTCCCGGTGGCAACATCGCTTCTCCTGCCTCATTGCGGGTCCGACGGGGTCAGGCATGAAGCATTTCGTGCTGAAGCTTATTGAACACGCCGATAGCATGATTGCCCTACTCATCATCCGGGGTGTGTGGTGTTATGGAGAAGGGTAGGCGACATATGCGAAGTTGTCCAATGTCACCTTTGTGGACGGACTGCCCACCCTGGGCGACTTAGACCATATAAACTTCAGCGTGGCGATCATGCGCAGATCAGCAAAGCCAAGGATAAGTTCGAAACATCATACCTCTCCAACTGGAGCGACGAACACTTTATGACACACGGTGTATCAACACTGGAAGATCTCCAAGGGGAACACTTGAAGGCATGTTTTACGACATGGAGTTTCAGCTCGTGCAGAAATTCACAGCAGATTACTACCGTATGGAACGCATCCTGAAAAATGAACGACGCCGAGACAAGATGTATCACTTCGCGAAGGGACAAGACTGGCTAAGCCCGTTTTTATCAAGGGTCCTCACCAACTGAATGAAATGCATATAAAGACTCTTTCGAACATGGGCAGTAGGCGACTGCCGCTGACACTCAAAACACGAACAGGAAATTTGATACTGTTATCACGGTCTTAGCCCTTCTGGGGTTGTATGGGATGTCTTCCAACCTAGAAACTCTCCACCCATGAAGGCACGCCAGACGACATTAGAGAACTGTACGGCTACTATTACCGACCCGGTCACACCCCCGAGCGACTGCCCGTCCGACCTTCAAGTCATACCAGGGAGAGACACAGCCGCCCCTTTCATGTCAGAACCAGCTACACCCTCCACCGACCCAGCCTACCATGATACCTACTACACCACAGACCCAACCTGTTCCGGTACGTACAACACACCGGCTTCATCGAAGTAGAGCCCACCCACCACCAGCGAGTCCTCCTAAGCGAGAGCGAGTTACCACGCCAAAGGATACACCTTCAACCATGGATTCCCGGTAGCAACATCGCTTCTCCTGCCTCATTGCGGGTCCGACGGGGTCAGGCATGAAGCATTTCGTGCTGAAGCTTATTGAACACGCCGATAGCATGATTGCCCTACTCATCATCCGGGGTGTGTGGTGTTATGGAGAAGGGTAGGCGACATATGCGAAGTTGTCCAATGTCACCTTTGTGGACGGACTGCCCACCCTGGGCGACTTAGACCATATAAACTTCAGCGTGGCGATCATGCGCAGATCAGCAAAGCCAAGGATAAGTTCGAAACATCATACCTCTCCAACTGGAGCGACGAACACTTTATGACACACGGTGTATCAACACTGGAAGATCTCCAAGGGGAACACTTGAAGGCATGTTTTACGACATGGAGTTTCAGCTCGTGCAGAAATCCACAGCAGATTACTACCGTGTGGAACGCATCCTGAAAAATGAACAACGCCGAGACAAGATGTATCACTTCGCGAAGGGACAAGACTGGCTAAGCCCGTTTTTATCAAGGGTCCTCACCAACTGAATGAAATGCATATAAAGACTCTTTCGAACATGGGCAGTAGGCGACTGCCGCTGACACTCAAAACACGAACAGGAAATTTGATACTGTTATCACGGTCTTAGCCCTTCTGGGGTTGTATGGGATGTCTTCCAACCTAGAAACTCTCCACCCATGAAGGCACGCCAGATGGCATTAGAGAACTGTACGGCTACTATTACCGACCCGGTCACACCCCCGAGCGACTGCCCGTCCGACCTTCAAGTCATACCAGGGAGAGACGCAGCCGCCCCTTTCATGTCAGAACCAGCTACAGGAAAATGCACGTGGATTTGACTAACGCTGCTTATTTATTTGTTTTGAAATCTGTTTGCCACCTCATCAGCCAGCTGTGCTTCAATCTGATTGTGCTATTATGGTATCTCATACGAACACAATGTAGGCCCAGAGCTTCCCTGGAGTCAGAACGACAGATAGTATTTTGTCCGAGCTTCCTCCAACCCTTCACCTAGGACGACAGATAATATGTGACAGATGATTCTCGAGGCAGTTTTACAACATTTATACTCATGCTCTTCCTCCTCCTGTTCTCCTCTTGTTCCTGTGCCCTCTTCCCTCCACCCTGAACCTGAATATATGGCATAATACTCTCATTTTTCTGCTATAATCTGACGCATGAATGTGGCTTCGTTT
Organism: Hanleya hanleyi; assembly: GCA_036873755.1. Classification (NCBI taxonomy): domain Eukaryota; kingdom Metazoa; phylum Mollusca; class Polyplacophora; order Lepidopleurida; family Hanleyidae; genus Hanleya; species Hanleya hanleyi. Next base: position 107,883 of record JAVTVY010035084.1, on the reverse strand, counting down.
TTTAAGACGATCGTCTATTTATACTGTGATTAACTTGTCTTTCTTACATGGCGCCGTTTCATTATTTAAAAAAAGTACTTTATACCCAAGGGTAGGGTATGGATGGGCTTACGATGTTGCGTAGGGGTAAACTAAGAAGGGAGAGAGAGAGAGAGAGAGAGAGAGAGAGAGAGAGAGAGAGAGAATTAAGGTTTAACGTCGCGTTCAGCAGTATTTCAGCTATATAGTGACGGGTAATTTAAGACGGGGGTATGTGAATACGCAGTCGAGGCGCAGTAGCCAATGTCCTGGGTGTGTGTGTGTCACATGACTACATCGGATAATAATAATAATAAATAATAATAAAAGGCTTTATTTAGACTCGATTTACATCTCTTAGGCCGAGGCCTTTCTGCCAGAGGGTCGAGTAATTATATGTACACAAATAAAACATCAGAGTATAAGTTAGATAAAAGAGAAAAGAATAACAATAATAAATGGAATAAATAAAAATATACAGAGATATTAAATACTATTAAATGGAAGTAAAGGTACCAGTTAATGAAAAATTAATATATTGATACATTAAATTTAAACTGCTGTAAAAATACCGAAATATTGTTATACATATGAGTATTTATAGACTAGAGGAGTAAAATTATAAGCATTAATTAAAATCTGTATAATGTTTTCTAAGATTAGTTTTAAAAGATGACAAACTAGTTAAATTTCTTAAAGACTCAGGAAGCTGGTTCCATATTTTAGGCCCATCGTAGGCAAAACTGCGCTTAAAAAATTCTGTTCTGTGCCGTGGTATATACAGAGTATTTGATAAGCTGGATCTAGTAGATCTAGTGTGAATATTTCTCACAGGCTGTACTAAAACATGCATATAAGTTGGCGACAGTTCATTTAAGACTTTATACATTTGTATTGCCTGGTTGTAATAAACTCGTTTTCTAAACGACATCCACCGTAATCGAGAAAATAGTTCCGATTTTGGTGTAAAAAAGTTAGCATCCAGAATTATTCTGGCTATTCTTGCCTGTAATCGTTCCATCTTTATACAGTGGCTAACATTACATTGACCCCAAATGGTCGAACAATAATCCAGATGTGGCAAAATAAAGCAATTATAGAAGGTTAGTCGTGCATGAACGGGTAGGTACTGTTTAATTTTCCTTAACTTATACAGAGCATAACCAACCTTCTGACACACACTGGCAACCTGCTGATCCCATGAGAGATCTTCGTCAACCATAACTCCAAGAAGTTTTTCGCATTTTGAATCGACAAGACGTTTTCCCTTGAACAATACATTTAAATTTCCTTCTATTCTTCCTCGTTTTTGCTTTGTTGTTACTAACATGGTTTTGGTCTTGTCTGTGTTCACGCACATTCTATTTGAGTCACACCAGGTTGATATATTGGTTACAGTATCATTCAATTTACATTCCAATTCTTCAATAGATGTTCCTTCAGCTACAGCTGAGGAGTCATCGGCATACATATGTATATTACATTTATCAGTGACTAGGGGTAGATCGTTCACAAACAGTAAGAAAAACAGTGGGCCTAAAATGGACCCCTGGGGTACCCCTAGATCTGAAGACAACAAATCTTCACTGTAGCTGGCGTCAATACACACACGTTGCTGTCTATTCTCTAAATAAGATCTAAAAAATGTCATACATTTTGAGCCACAATTATAAATCGAGAGCTTTCGCAAAAGTAGAGAATGATCAACAAGATCGAAAGCTTTACGAAAGTCTATTAAAAGGATTCCAACTAACTTGCCACAGTCAACATTTCTATAACAAGTGTCCAGTAAATTTGTGAGAGCTGTTTGGCAAGAATGGAACTTTCTAAAACCGGATTGGTTTTCAGATATAAGATTGTATGTATTCAAAAAATCGTAAAAATGACAATGTATATGGCGTTCTAAGAGTTTTGACAAAACCGGTAAAATTGCGATTGGTCTGTAATTGGAAACATCGGTACGATTGCCTTTCTTAAATATTGGAACAATCTTAGCAATTTTCCAAACATCTGGAAACTTACCGGTCAAAATCGACATATTAAAAACATATGTGAGGCTAGGTGCTAAAACCTTGGATGCTAATTTTAAAAACTTTGGATGAAGACCGTCTAAGCCATTTGCCTTCGTCGCATCCATTTTCGATAACATTTCGGTAACATAATCTGGAGTCATTAATGGAATTTCAAATTTCATATCATCTGGGATGCGATCCTTGACAAAACTTTTCAGTTTTTCAAAAATACTACAGTCTGCACAATCAGTTTCCTTTGATTGCATAACGTAGGCCTTCGCTACGTTTGTAAAATAGTTATTAAATGCAGTCGGTATCCCCGAAGCTTCAGTTTCGTCTCCATCGTCTCCAGACACCACTGTTGGGAAAGCGTCATTTCCTCGAGGAAATAATTTATTGAAGTGTTCCCAGAAGTTCCGTGCAGTGGATTTACAAGCATTTAAAACAGTTTGAAAATAGTTCTTTTTTGCTACGTTTATCAGTTGTTTTACCTTGTTTCTCAGTCGTTTATATTCCTGCTCATGGTTAAGCGACTTAGCTTTGTCACGGGCATTCATGGTTATTTTTATGTCGTCCGTTAACCAGTCAGGAATACGATCATGTTTTACTCTCCGTTCTTTGATAGGCGCGTGTCGATCCAGAACACTGAGAAAAATATCAATCCATGTTCCGAGAGCATCATCAACATCGTCATATACCTCAATCACACTCCAGGGAGCCGTTTCGAGATCATGCAAAAACATTTGTTCAACGAAATTATTGGTGCACCTGTATTTTATGCACCGCTTTGTTTTGCTTTCCTTTGAGCTTTTACGACGATGTTGATACGCTACACCAACAGGGAAATGGTCACTTGCACTCAGCTTGGAAACTTTCTTCTCGGATACATTATCAGCACACGTGACACATATATGATCGATGCAGGTTTTTGTAGTAAATCCGAATGAATCCAGGAAGGATAGCCATCTACTTGTGACAACTGATTTATTCAGTGTATCTTCATTGAAATCCCCCAGGAATAAACAGTCTTTGTTTTCAGCATCCACTTTTTCTAATACACGTCCTTCGGTGCAGTGGGTTTTCATTTGGGTGGGTGACGCTAGCCAAACAGATGAGCCAGTTCAGGTCTGACTGTCTCCACCGCCAGCCAGAAATGATCTCATCGTGCAATGTACAGGTGCGGATCGATGGGCACGCATCTCACGATACTATCAAAAGTCCCACGCTCAGGATACTTGTTCATTTGTGGGCATAAATAGAGTTGAGCTCACTTCAGTATGGCCGGTCATCTCGTGAGTGCTTTTCTCAGACTTTCTTCACTTGTTTGATAAGCTTGAGACGAGATCATCGAACACATTGGGATGTGTGCGGTAGCGACCCATCACAAATCCATTCCAGTGTCAATCGGCTGTCTTGGAGTGGTTGGACAAAATCCAAACGGGTGTTGAGTGGCGAACTGGACGGCAAACTCATCCATGTGTGTCGCGATGTCTACGTCCGCCGCGGTCCCTTCTTTGCTCATTTAGCTAAGCTGAATGAATCAACGATGCATCTCACCCTGAATGGGCCTCCTTCGAACAGACCGTGACCGATGTGGACGGCGTGCGTATCGAGGACCGATCACCCTACGTGTTGGCAGTCAAAGCGGCGAAACAAGATGAACTGGCAGGGCATTTTTTTTTAGCTAAAAGGTGTTCAAATTTAAAAAAAAGCAGTCGCCATCAAGAAGTGCTAGAAGGAGGTGTTAGACAACTTGTATAACAGTCCTGAGAGCCCTGCAGCGTTTAGTGGGGTGAGTGCACTCTACAGGCCTAGCGTCAATGTGTTTAGCACAGGCACTGTCGGCCAATTCGGATTGCTATTTGCTGTCCATGCCAACGGGATTCGTACAATGCAAGTCCAAGCCTAGAAGAAAACCCAAGACACCTATAGCTCACATCGAGCTGCCCGGTGCAATTTTCTACATAACCGGATCATCGCCGGTGACGTGGACAACCTACCGAAAAATTTACAGCTGGAACGATGAACACCGCGATCACACGGTGCTTTCCCTCTCAACCCATGATATATCAACACTGGAAGATCTCCAAGGAGAAGCCCCGGAAGGCACTTTTTACGACATGAAATTTCAGCCCATAAAGAAATCCACAGCAGATTAATATGGTGCGGAACGACTCTTGAAAACCGAACGACGCTGAGACAAGACGTATCACTTCGCGAAGGGGCAAGGCTGGCTAAGCTCGTTTAATTCAAGGTTCCTCATCAATCTGATGAAACGGATAAAAAGAACATGGACAGTAAGCTACTGCCGCTGACACTTCAAACCCAAACAGGACAAGGTGTTTGATAACGCGGTGTTATCTAGGTGTCTTGATAACCCCGTGTTACTCAACTAATCTACAAACGCTCAACCCATGACGGCATGCCAGACGGCATTCGAGAACTAAACGGCAACTATTACCGACCCGGTCACACCTCAGAACGACTGCCTGTCCGACCCTCGAGTCATACCAGATAGAGACACAGTCGACCCCTACCTGACATAACCAGCTACACCCTCCACCGACCCAGCCTACCAGGGTACCTACTTCACAACAGACCCAACTTGTCCCGGTACGTACTATACACCGGACTCACCGGGGTAGAACCCACCCACCACCAGCGAGTCGTCCGAAACGAGAGCGGGTTATCACGCCAAAGGATACATCGTTTCACCTGCCTCATCGCGGGTTCGACGGCGCAAGACGCTTGATTGCTCCACCCATCATCCTGGTCGTGTGGTGTTATGGAGAAGTGCAGGCGACATATGCGAAGCTGTCCATTGTCACCTTTGTGAACGGACTGCCCACACTGGCCGACTGGGAGCTGGATGCATTGGCCGTCGTCGATGATCTCATGGTAGAAACCGATTCTCAGGGGTCCCAGCTCTTTTTATCAAAAGCAGTCATCATCGGCGGCTCAGCCTCATGTACATCATGCAGAATTTGTTTAGTAAAAAGAAAGAGCATTGGAACATCATTTTGAATGCTCACTACGTGGTGGAGTTTAAAAACCCCATAGACATCGATCAACTTTTGCAACTGACGAGACAAATGTACCCATGGTGCAGCGTCGTTGAAGTCGCGATGACCCCCAGCACGGGTTTAGCCCTCGATGATACGCTCATCCATATCGATCTCTCTCTGTCTCTCTCCCCCCCTCTCTCTCTCTCTCTCTCTCTCTCTCTCTCTTAATTAGCCCACCATCACCAGATGGTGGGCTGTTCAAATCGCTTTTCGTCCGTGGTCCGTCGTCCGTCAGTCAGTCCGTCAGTCCGTCCGTAAACAATTCTTGTTATCGCGATTTCTCAGGAACTACTTTATGGATCTTTCTCAAATTCGGTACACAGGTTCCCCTTGGGAATCCAATATGGCCACCAGGCAGCCATCTTGGATTTCCCTATGAAACCTTGTTATCGCGATTTCTCAGGAACTACTGCATGGATCTTTCTCAAATTTGGTACACAGGTTCCCCTTGGGGTCTAGTTGTGCAAGATACCTTTCTGGTCCGATTCCAAAATCCAATATGGCCACCAGGCAGCCATCTTGGATTTACCCATGAAACCTTGTTATCGCGATTTCTCAGGGACTACCGCATGGATCTTTCTCAAATTTGGTACACAGGTTCCCCTTGCGGTCTAGTTGTGCAACATACCTTTTCTAGTCCGATTCGAAAATCCAATATGGCCCCCAAGCAGCCATCTTGTTATGGTCATTTCTCAGGAAGTACTGCATGGATTTTTCTCAATTTTGGTACACAGGTTCCCCTTGGGGTCTAGTTGTGCAAGATACCTTTTCTGGTCCGATTCGAAAATCCAATATGGCCACCAGGCAGCCATCTTGGATTTCCCCATGAAACCTTGTTATCGCGATTTCTTAGGAACTACTGCATGGATCTTTCTCAAATTTGGTACACAGGTTCCCCTTGGGGTCTAGTTGTGCAAGAAACCTTTTTTGGTCCGATTCCGAAATCCAATATGGCCACCAGGCAGCCATCTTGGATTTCCCCATGAAACCTTGTTATCGCGATTTCTCAGGAACTACTGCATGGATCTTTCTCAAATTTGGTACACAGGTTCCCCTTGGGGTCTAGTTGTGCAAGATACCTTCTCTGGTCCGATTCGAAAATCCAATATGGCCACCAGGCAGCCATCTTGGATTTCCCCATGAAACCTTGTTATCGCGATTTCTCAGGGACTACTGCATGGATCTTTCTCAAATTTGGTACACAGGTTCCCCTTGCGGTCTAGTTGTGCAAGATACCTTTTCTGGTCCGATTCGAAAATCCAATATGGCCACCAGGCAGCCATCTTGGATTTCCCCATGAAACCTTGTTATCGCGATTTCTTAGGAACTACTGCATGGATCTTTCTCAAATTTGGTACACAGGTTCCCCTTGGGGTCTAGTTGTGCAAGATACCTTTTTTGGTCCGATTCAAAAATCCGATATGGCCACCAGGCAGCCATCTTGGATTTCCTCATTAAACTTTGTTATCGTCATTTCTCAGGAAGTACTCCATGGATCTTTCTTAAATTTGGTACACAGGTTCCCCTTAGGGCCTAGTTGTGCAAGATACCTTTTTCGGTCCGAATCGAAAATCCAATATGGCCACAAGACGGCCATCTTGGATTTTCCCATGAAACCTTGTTATCGCGATTTCTCAGGAACTACTGCATGGATCTTTCTGAAATTTGGTATACAGGTTCCCCTTGTGGTCTAGTTGTGCAAGATACCTTTTCTGGCCCGATTCGAAAATGCAATATGGCCACAAGGCAGCCATCTTGGATCTCCCCATGAAACCTTATTATCGCGATTGCTCAGAAATTACTTTATGGATCTTTCTCAAACTTGGTACACAGGTTCCCCTTGGGGTCTAGTTGTGCAAGATACCTTTCCTGGTCCGATTCGAAAATCCAACATGGCCACCAGGCAGCCATCTTGGATTTCCCCATGAAACCTTGTTATCGCGATTTCTCAGGAAATACTGCATGGATCTTTCTCAAATTTGGTACACAGTTTCCCCTTGTCTAGTTGTGCAAGATACCGTTTCTGGTCCGATTCGAAAATCCAATATGGCCGCCAGACGGCCATCTTGGATTTTCCCATGCAACTTTGCTATCGTGATTTCTCAGGAAGTACTGCAGGGATCTTTCGCAAATTTGGTACATAGGTTGCCCCTGGGGTCTAGTTGTGCAAAAATACCTTTTTTGGTCCGATTCGAAAACCCAATATGGCTGCCATGTGGCCATCTTGAATTTCCCCTTGAAACATTGTTATCGTGAATTCTCAGGAATATTTCATGGATCTTTCTGAAATTTGGTACACAGGTCCCACGTGGGGCCTAGTTGTGCAGGATACCTTTTTGGTCCGATTCGAAAATCCAAGTTACGCTTCAAATTAATACGGTATTCCCGATTTGTAACATTGCATCACAAGAGTCGGCGGATCAAACCGTGGGGCATATTCTATATATTGACTATAGAGAATATCCACACCTTCTTCGAAATTCTGTAAACAACATTACAAATCAATCGTTTGTTCTTAGTAACAATGGATAAAAAGATCCTCTTGTCATTAGCTTACAATTATCGGACAATGGTGGGTGCCAAGATCCATCAGGATCTCTCGTTAAGGCGTGCAAAGTATTTTTAAATTGAAGCGATTTATTGTCATGCAATGAAGACATGTTCATGACGGAATCACAGGAAAATTTGACACGCTTTTGACTAACGTTCCCCATCAATTTTATTTAGGCCAACTCCATTTCAATGTGATTGTTCTATTATGATATCTCATATTAACACACAGTAGACCTAGAGCATCTCTAGAGCCACGACGACAGAAAGTATATTTCGTCCGCGCTTCCTCTAACACGTCAGCTACGACGACAGATAGTATGTGACGGATGATTCATTATAAAAAATGTTGCCCCCCCCCAACCACCTCCCCCGGTCTGTTTATACATTGCAATGATGCTAGTCCTATATGCGACGTTTATTGCCTGTGATAGTACTAAACCTTGGAGTTGACAGTGATCTTGGACCTTGGGTTGATCTTTGACCTTGGGCCCTTATGATGGACTTGGTTCGAACCAGTTTAAATAGTTTCATTGTGTATTTGTTTGTATGCCTCAAACCCAAATAATATTGTGGTAATACAGTTTCATTGTGTATTTGTTTGTATACCTCAAACCCAAATAATATTGTGGTAATACAGTTTCATTGTGTATTTGTTTGTATGCCTCAAACCCAAATAATATTGTGGTAATACAGTTTCATTGTGTATTTGTTTGTATACCTCAAACCCAAATAATATTATGGTAATACAGTTTCATTGTGTATTTGTTTGTATACCTCCAACCCAAATAATATTGTGGTAATACAGTTTCATTTTGTATTTGTTTGTATGCCTGAAACCCAAATAATATTGTGGTAATACAGTTTCATTGTGTATTTGTTTGTATACCTCAAACCCAAATAATATTATGGTAATACAGTTTCATTGTGTATTTGTTTGTATACCTCCAACCCAAATAATATTGTGGTAATACAGTTTCATTTTGTATTTGTTTGTATACCTCAAACCCAAATAATATTGTGGTAATACAGTTTCACTGTGTATTTGTTTGTATACCTCAAACCCAAATAATATTGTGGTAATACAGTTTCATTGTGTAAGGGTTAATATTTGTACTACTGTGTCTGCCCTGACTGACATTACGTAATGTTCACAAATGAAATAGACTGTAGTCACTGCACGAGGAGTGGGACGTCTATAGAACACATCTGCAGACAATGTTTTTTTGTTTTTGTCCAACTCCTCGTTCCCAGTTTGGTGTAATCAGCTGTTCGTTCACTTTGTTTAATTAACTCTGAAGAGTTACAGCCAGTTGCGGTCCTCATATTCTAGTCAGTTATGTCACATTTATTATGACCTTCTGGTATGTTGTTCTTGTACCAAATTCTTCACACTTGCTTCATGTAATTATATGGAATAATTGATAATATGACAGATTTATTGCAATTATTGAGTCACAAATAATTCTGATTATTACTGAATGTTATTCGATGCTCGTGTAGTCTGAGTTACCTCGGAATATTGCTTCTATCGGAAATATAGGACTTGTATATACGCTAGTGAAGGGGCGCTTGTAGGACGGCTGCAGCAAACTCCTGTTGTTCGTCCCATCACTTCCGGTTTAGTGAAATCAGTTGTGCGCAGTTCGCAGTCACTCATGATTTTGGCTGAAATATCTCACTGAAGTGTTTCACAGCCAGTGGCTGCCCTTATCAATGTTTGTGCCAGACGACAATATGGTTACTAACCGAAGGGTTATGCATGTTATAACGGCGGACTAATGCTAGTTGCTGCCCTTCTACTATTCTTTCGCTCCAGTTAACCAACAAATAAACAAGTCAAAATTCAGTGAAACCCAGTGTTGGACTATTTTATTGGGCAAGAACCTGCCGTCACAATTGGCGTCGCCGACAGGATCATATAGTAGAAGGGTAGTAACAAGAAGGCAGGAGAATGGCTGACTACGACAACCCCGGCAATGGGCCTGGTCCAGAACATCAGCAGGTAGAACAGGTCCGTGAGATAACAGTTCAGCTGAACGAACTAAAATTGAAGCTGGAACAACAAGCGGAACAAATTCGCAGTCAGGGTGATCAGTTGGCAAGGCCTTTACCAACTGTGTATGTTCCACGTGACCGGAAAGTCTCTCCATTTTCTGGTTTTCATGAAAAAGATGGTCTGACTCTTGAGGAATGGATCGAACAAATTCGTAGTGCTTTTCGTACATGGCATATGCCACAGCCAGACCAGGTAGATGCTATACTGGACTATCTGACAGGAGAGGCCAGAAAGACTGTAAAATTGATGACTACTGCGGACAGGCAGAACATTGATAAGATTATTGACACTCTTCGAGAGGTTTATGGTGACAAAGTTTCCATCAATACGCGGCTGCGCGAGTTCTATGAACGGCAACAGAAGCAGCAAGAATCTGTCCGCAGCTACGCCTATGCTCCCCAAGAGAAACTACAGGAGATTGGTCGACGGGAACGAAGCAGGGTACCGGACCATGCACTGGCATTGAAGGAACAATTTGTGACTGGGTTAAAGGATCCCTCTGTGAGGCGTGAGTATAAGATGAAACTAAGAGAAATGCCTGACATAAGTTTCCCTGACCTCATGCAGTTTGCCATCCTTTGGTCTGAGGAAGAGAGCCAATCAGTTCCGGCCCCAACTTCACAGGGCAGAGGTCGCGTGACCGCACAAGTGTCTACACAACTGGACAAGACGTGTGATGACACAACCGAAGTATTAAAGCGTCTAGCTGATACACAGGAGCAGATTCTGGCCCTGCTAGCGGCAAATGCTGAGGCCAAGAGGAGTGTGACATTCCATAAGAAGCCAGCTCGTGATCAGCAGGGGCGGATTCTCTGTTACGGATGTGGGGATCCGGGACACATCCGGAAAAATTGTGAAAAAATGCAACGTCCAACGTCTGTGAGCACATCTACCCACGAGGGTTTTTAGGTGGCTCCGCTGTTGTCGGGAGTCGAACAGCGGAGACCTCATCTCAGGAAGGCTCCAGTGGCAGTGACTTGGACTTCTTTGGAAGAACTGTAGGAGAATGTCTGCGCGTGGATTTGGAGATTGGTGGAGTTAAGGCCACGGGTCTGATTGACACTGGCTCAGTAGTGACCACCATAAGCGAGACATTTTTCAGAGAGAACTTTCATGGATATGTGCCGATTGATATCGGCTTGCGTCTTACTGCGGCCAACGGCCTGGAGATTCCGTATTTGGGGTGTATCGAGGTAGATGTCAAAGTTTTCTCCAGAGAACTGAAGGGACTTGGGATATTGATAGTTAAGGACAATCCTGTACAATGTATTACACACTGTATTTTGGGGATGAATGCATTGAAGAAATGCGGGGGTTTGGTACTTAGTCAGTTGGCTAAGAAGGCTAACAAGCCAACTGTAAATGAAAAAAAAGTATCTGCTGTAGTAAACAGGGTAGCTAGAAATAGTCAGCTGCAAAATAGTTTTGTTAAACCTAGTGGCAAAATAGGGTTTGTGAAATTAGCCAGTAGGGGGACAGTTACTGTTCCCAGTAAAAGTGAAATTATTGTCAATGGTCGTTGCCGAGCTGGGCCATGTGGTACTGATTATGAGGCCCTAGTGGAGCCCACAGATGGAACGCATCTACCACCTGATTTGCTAGTGGCGCGAGTTTGTGCGAAAGCCTTGTCCCCATTCGTCTGATGAATCTGAGTGAGAAAGCATTGAGACTGCGACCGAGAACTCGACTTGCTGAAGTCCAGTGTGTTGAAGATGTGGAACATCCAGAATTAAAGGTGACTTTATCGGAAAGGGCCATAGAGGTAGATCTCCTGGAAATGTCGGATGATACTCCGACCTTACAGAACACTACAGACCTGGGAAGAGGAGATAGGGCAAATGAGAATTCCATTCCTGTTAACCTGAATGGTTCACAGCTGAGTGAGAACCAGCGAGAGAGACTTGATAACCTACTACAGAAACATAGAGATGTGTTCTCTCAGAGTTCAAATGACTTCGGCTACTGCACCACAGTGTCACATAAAATTGAAACCAACAACGCTGCTCCAATCAAACAACGGCATCGTAGGTTGTCCCCTCCTGTGTTCCAAGAGCTTAAGAAGCATATCACCGACCTCGTAGGCCAGGGAATTTTAAAGAGCAGTACCAGCCCATGGTCATCTCCTGCTGTGATCGTGCGGAAGAAAGATGGTGGCATCCGATTTTGCTGCGATTACAGAAGATTGAACAAAATCACTCAGAAGGACGCCTTCCCACTCCCTCGTATAGAGGAATCCCTTGACGCATTGGGCAAAGCACAACTGTTCTCATCCTTGGATTTGACATCAGGCTACTTCCAAGTTCAAATGGATCCTGAGGACCAGAAGAAAACAGCAGTGACAACACCAATTGGTCTCTTTGAATGGACCCGTATGCCTTTCGGGCTGTGCAATGGCCCCGCCACATTCCAGCGGCTGATGGAGAGTTGCCTTGGCGACATGAAATGGGAGACATTGCTAATATACCTGGACGATATCCTGGTGTACAGTCCGGACTTTGAGAGTCACCTAGTTCGCTTGGACCAAGTTTTTACAAGACTTCGTGATCACGGACTGAAACTTAAACCAGAAAAATGCTACATCCTTCAAAGTGAAGTGAGATTCCTAGGTCACATAATTTCGTCGGAGGGCATTCGAACCGATCCTGATAAGACAAAAGTGCTGCAAGATTGGCCGACTCCGAAAAGTGCAACAGATGTCCGATGTCTGCTTGGTTTCATGGGGTATTACAGACGGTTTGTCCCCAGGTTTTCACAGATTGCTGCGCCGTTGAATCGACTGGTCGGCTCACCGAAGAAGGGAATCAAGCCTGTGCCATTCCTTTGGACAGAGGAATGCCAGTCAGCATTCGAGGAGTTGCGGGCAAGACTCAGCAATCCCCCAGTTCTTGCATATCCAGACTTTTCTCTGGACTTCATCGTCACAACTGATGCCAGTTTTTGTGGTTTGGGTGCCATACTCTCCCAAGTCCAGGATGGTAAGGAACGACCCATCGCTTATGCTAGCCGTGGCTTGCGACCGGCGGAGAGGAATGTCAAGAATTACAGTTCATTCAAACTGGAACTGCTCGCACTGAAATGGGCTGTTGGCGAAAAGTTCCGAGAGTACCTCCTTCACTCCAAATTCAAGGTGTATACAGATCACAACCCGCTGCGGTACTTAGATAGTGCAAACCTTGGAGCCACTGAACAAAGATGGATTGCCCAGTTGGCTGATTATGACTTTGAAGTTCTGTACAAACCGGGCAAGAACAATGCCAATGCGGATGCCCTCTCTAGGCTTAGGAGAGAGACTACCTCCAGTGAGACGAATGAAGTGACAGTGACGGTAGCGGAAGTAAAGGCATGCATGTGGCCATACAATCAGCAAAGTACATATCCGGATGAGGGTTCCACTGATGATAAGTGTGTCTTGAGTACCACCACACAGCCTGTAGTTGGAGATTCAACACCAGGATTCTCAAAGGACTACGTTGCTAGACAGCAGGAAATTGATGAGGTTGTGGGCAGAGCCGTGTACTATGTAAGGCGCCAACGGAAACCTTCCAGGAAGGAACGGGAAAGTGAATTACGGGACGTGGTAAAACTTTTGAGAAGCTGGGACAAACTTAAGATGGATGGCTCCATCTTGTACAGGATAGTCCAAGACCCTAAGGACGGTGCTGAGTATTGGCAAATGGTCTTACCGAAGTCTCTCCATATGCTGGCCTACCAAGCCAAACATGACCATGCTGGTCATTTCAGTGACAGGCGGACATTGGAGAGTCTCCGGCGATGTTACTACTGGCCCAATATGACTCAGGATGTTACGCAATGGGTGAAGTCCTGCAAGAGGTGTGCATTGGCCAGAGATAGCCTTCCGCCACATCATACCCCACTAGTGTGTCTGAAGTTTAGTGCTCCCTTAGAAGCTGTTGCCATTGACTTCACGGTTTTGGAGAAAACCACAGATGGGCATGAAAATGTTCTGGTTGTAACAGATATGTTCACAAGATTCTGTGTTACAGTGGCTACCAAGGGACTGCAAGAACAACAGCAGATGCTCTGGTGAAACATTGGTTCAGCTCTTTTGGATGCCCAGCCCGTATACATGCAGATCAAGGGCGAAACTTCGAGTCGGCGCTGATTGCTGATCTGTGTTCATGTTATGGAATTGACAAGAGTCGGACCACCGCCTGGCACCCCCAAGGAAATGGGTGTTGTGAGAGGTGGAGTCGTACGATGCACGAAATGCTAAGAACCCTTCCCATTGAGAAGAAAAAGAGATGGAAGGACTATCTGCCAGAATTCACCCTCGCATACAACAGCCATAAGCACGCGTCTACAGGATATCCACCCTTCTACCTGCTGATGGGCAGAGACGCGAGGCTACCTATGGATATCACACTACCGTCTGAGCAGGAACCTGATGTTAGCAACATGGATGAGTGGGTGTTTGACCACCACGAACGCCTCAAGTTGGCTTGCGATGTAGCAAAGGAGACGTCTCTTCAAGCAGGTGCTGCTCGCAAGAGGATATATGACCGTGTCGCACCTGGTGCTCTCATTAAGCCAGGAGACCGGGTGCTACTCCGTAACCACAAGCCAAAAGGGCGCAACAAGATACAGGAGCGTTGGGAGGCTACACCTTACTTAGTAGTTGAGCAAACCAATTCTGAATTACCAGTGTACAAGATCAAACCGGAGGTTGGCAGAGGAGCAACTAAAGTTGTCCATAGAGATCAACTCAAGCCTTGTACATTTCCTATGACAGACAAGAGTGAATGTAACAAAAGGCGAAAACAGAATGGTACAGGCAATGTTACAGAGAACACTGAATTGAATGACATTGGCGAGTCTGCAACGCGGTGGTATGTTCCCGTGTATCCGTTGGATAGTGCAGATGCAGAATCGACTGTGGTTGGTGATTCTTCAGCTGTGGTACCGTTACCAAATGTACCATTTGATTCCTAAGTCTTAAACCTGCTTTAATTAATGCCTTTAATCTCCAATTAAATGCACAATCAAACGTAGATAAAACGGAAGTTAAAAGAAAAAGTTAACTCCCCTAGGAGAGTTGTCCGCCCCTAGGAGAGCTCTTCCCATTCAATCCAGCGTGGTTACTATAAAGGTCATTGTAAGCCTTATTCCAATTCTCTTTCTCCTGTTTGCTCGAGCAGTGCACATCTAGGGAAGTGTTCAGAGTCAATTTTACAACATTAGTTGTTGTTGTCTCGCTGGTATATCCTTTATCAAGTGTTGAGTTTGTTGTTTATTCGGAACTTACTTATTGTATAATTATGTCTGAAGTTCCGACTTGTATTCCTTGTCGTACGTGCGGGAAAAATTTGTCCCCTTTGGACGCTCACACGGCTTGCTTTTCATGTAAAGATTTGTGTTATCGTGCGTCCACGTGCGCGGAATGTGTATTATGGGATCCGACGGCCTGGAAGAATTATGCCCAGGCCCGTCGTGCTTTTCTTTTACATGCTTGTGATGACCCGTCTATGTCGGAGATCGACAGACGGGTCTTAGAAATTTCTTTGGTCAAAGATATGAGGTGCAATGAAGATCTTGACCGAGCTGGTCAAGACCCAGTGTCTCCCTCGTCAGTATGTATACCACCAAGCGGTACTGTTCTACGCGAAGATAATTCTAGGTTGCTAGACAGTTTGACCCGGTCCGGAGATTCATTGTCTAGGGTCGATCCAAAACCCGTTCCTTTGTTACGCTCAACAAAGACCAGGTCGGTCTTGCCTGGCCATTCCATTGTCCCCGACAGACAAAAGAATTCTTTGCCCCAGGTTATTTCACCCTTACCTATTGGTTCTCCACATGTATCTTCTAGAAGGAAGAAGTCAAATAAACGTCGTCGTGTGTCAGTTTCTCCTTTACGGGTTAAGACTAAATTTAGTTTTCCTAATTCTGAGAAATCTATGGAAGCTCGTTCGGATCTACCGTTTAGTGTTCAGGTTGCGAACTTACGAACTCCTGGTTCCGCGTTTGTTGATTCTTCACATCGTCGTTCACATACTGCTACACGACATTCACGTTACCGTTCACGTTCTCGTACACGACGTTCGGGTTCACCATCTTATCATTTGTTTTCACCTGTTCGTGGTTCTATTGCGCCGGTTCGACGATCTCGTTCTCCGATCCTGAGTTCTCGTACACCGGTTCATTTTGGTACTAATTTACGGCCCTCCCGTTCGCCGGTACGCCGTTCTCGTACTTCGACAGTTCATTCTCCGGATCCTACTCACCGTTTACCTCGGGTTCCGGCTCCTTATGATCAAGATTACCATGTTCATTATCAACGGGCACCTTTCCTTGATCATTCGGTGGATCATGATTTATCTTCCTCTCGTTCTCAATCTACGGACTCGTCGAGTTCGTCGGATGATTCTTCTTCCTCTCGGGAAAGTTCGAGGGATTCGTCGAAGATGGATTTTTTGCTTAGGATGCAAGCGCTTTTAGCGTTAGTGCCGGATATGCCCGCCCCTTCGAAGGTTGTTCCATCTAGTGATAAGGGTCGGACTGCTGCGGATGCTGCATTCTCGTCTTCCAAGCCTGTGACTCCTCGTTCATGCGCTCCGTCCCCAGCGTGGGCGGATCATTTAGAGAAGTTTGATCATCAGTTACAGGATGATAATAAATTCAAGAAGCCTCGTTTCCGAGCTCGCCATGTCCTTCATGATAACGTTTTGCCTGACAAACCACCCAAACGTGATCGAGACTTATCGCAGATTTCTAAGTCATCTAAGTCGACTCCGCTTGAGTTCAATTCCAGTTTCGTGGAGAATATTCAAGAGATGTTATTGGTAATCCAACGTGCTTCTTCAGTCGCCGATTGGTTTTTATTGGCTACTTCGCGGATTGCTTTGGATCCTGAGTTACGCCGAGACGATGGGTCGACTTCTTTGTCTCCGGGTCGCGTGGCCTATTTGCGGGGTTTCATTGAGACACTTGTACAGGCTAACCGTCAAGTTATTGAGGCCACTTCTTATTCGTACGTTTCGCTTCTCCAAGCGCAACGCAACGCCTTACTTAAGGTTGTCAAGCCGGACGTCTCCTTTATGGTTCAGGATTATTTGCTTCATCAGCCATTAGCATCCAGTGCCATTTTCAACAATGTTATTGAGTCCGTGGTACCCGTCATTCGTGAAGAACGTACTGCGCGCTTGATTGCGGCTGTTGCTCGGGGTGGTTCTTCGGATCGTCGCCAAAAGCGTGGTCGTAGGTCCTCTACCACTCAGCAAGATGGGGGCTCTCGGGGGAATTTTCGGGGTATCGACAAACCTCCACGAGGCCGAGGTCGCCGTTCCTTTCGTGGAAAATCAACCAAGAGGGGTAGTCATTCCAACAAATGACTATCAAGTTTCCGTGTCCGACCAAGCCGAAGTTTTTCATCCTCCTGCTTTCCGTTCATTCAGTCATCATGTTGTGGGCGGCCGCCTTCAATACTTCGTAGACAACTGGCGTCTCATCACGGACGACGCCTGGATTTTAAAAGTTTTGAAGGACGGTTTCCTGTTCACTTTTCGTTCCCTTCCCAAACCCATCGTTTGGCCACGCCCATCTCGCCTGCCAGTTTCCGCGGGTCACATGCAGACTCTTCTGTCTTCGGTCAACACGCTCATCGACAAGGGAGCTGTCAGGGAGTTACCTCGGACAGAGGACAGTTTGGGGTTTTACAGCCACGTATTTCTGGTTCCCAAGAAAGACACGCTCCAGATGCGGATGGTGATCGACCTAAAAGTGTTAAACAAGTTTCATCTCACCACTCCCCCTCATTTCAAGATGCCGACTGTTTCATCGATTCGGGCCCGCATACATCATCGGGATTGGCTGGCCTCAGTCGATCTGCAGGACGCGTATCTTCATATACCAATTCATCCACGTCATCGCCGTTATCTCCGCTTCGTTGTCAACGAACGTCGTTTCGAATGGCAGGTTCTCCCATTCGGGGTCAACATAGCCCCCTGGTTGTTTACCCGCATTACCTCTCCTGTCATGGCATTTCTACACCTGCGAGGTATTCAGAGAGGTTTATATAGACGACATCCTCCTTTGGGCGGCGGACGAGTCCCGTCTCAACGTGCAAGTCCAGTTCACGCTTCTGGTGTTACGTCAGCTAGGATTCATCCCTAATCCTCTCAAGTCAGAGTTAGTCCCGGCTCAAGTTCGCCGTTACATCGGCGCAGTGTTCGATACTTTTCATCAACGGGTATACCCTCCAGAGGATCGTTGGGACAAAATTCAGCTGTTGATTCGAAAGTTTTTGTCATCAACGTCACGGACACGTCAACAGTGGCAAAGTTTGGTAGGTTTGCTCACTTCCACTCAGGACCTAACTCATTACGGCCGACTACAGGTGCGTCCACTACAGTATCATCTGTATCCTTACCTACAGACACCTTCCATCAATCCAGCGGTGCCGGTATTGACGTTGCTTCATCCATATCTGGTCTGGTGGCAATCCCGACTCAACGTCATGCAGGGCGTTCCATTTCGTTTTCCGGCTCCGAGTCATCATCTGTACACCGATGCGTCCGAGACCGGTTGGGGTGCCCATCTGGACGAATTCGTGGTATCCGGCAGATGGTCAACGTTGGATGCCAGTCTTCACATCAACCTTCTGGAGATGAAGGCAGTCATCCTTGCGGTGCAACATTGGAGTCATCGTCTCATGTACTCGTCTCTCCTCATAGCGACGGACAATTCCACAGTCATTGCGCACATCAACAAGTTGGGAACCACCCGCTCGCTGCCAATGTTTCGTCTAGTTTGGGATCTGTACGAGTGGACTCGTATTCATCATATTCATCTTCACGCCCGCCATGTTCCGGGGCGGCTCAATGTCTTAGCGGACAGCTTATCACGTCCAGACACCGTTCTTCAGACCGAGTGGCAACTTCATCCGGAGGTGTTCCAGCAGATCTCCACCATCTGGGAGTCCCCTCTGATCGATCTGTTTGCGACGAGGAACAACGCCCAATTGACCCTGTTTGTCAGTCCGATTCTGGATCCTCAAGCCTTCGACATCGACGCCCTGTCAATCAATTGGGACAACTTCCTAGCTTATGCCTACCCACCGATGGCCCTAATTCTGGAAGTGCTTCTAAAGATTTCTCGTCACGACTGCATCATCCTACTCGTAGTGCCGTGGTGGCCTCGTCGACAGTGGTTTCCGGTTTTGGTTCCGCTTCTCACGGCCCCGCCACGTCGTCTGCCAATTTGGCCCAGCCTGTTACGTCAACCGCACGGGATTTTTCATCACAACCCACGGTGGCTCAACCTTCACGTTTGCAGACTATCCAGAATGCACTCGCAGTCCAAGGATTTTCAGCAGAGGTTGCACGAACGATGGTTTCAGCCAATCGATCTTCCACATCGCAGCTCTATCAGGCGAAATGGGCCTATTTCGTCTCCTGGTGTCGAGGACTTGATGCCGATCCCGACTCTGCCTCTGTTTCCCTAGTAGCTGACTTCCTCCTTCATCTCCATCGTGATAAGAAGTTTCAAATCAGCACCATTGAAGGGTATCGATCTGCTCTGGCTAGGGTGTTACGTCTTACCTCGGGTATAGATATTAGTCTAAACGATAATATCTCTGCGCTCATTCGCGCCTTCGCGTTACAGTCTCGCCGTACGCGCCAACTGTTACCGAAATGGGATATCGGTGTGGTTCTGTGTGCTCTGATTCGTCCGCCCTTTGAACCCTTAGAATCCGCTTCTATAAAAGCTGTGTCTTATAAGACTGCCTTTTTGGCGGCGTTTGCTTTAGCGTCTAGAGTATCTGAACTTCATGCTCTTGAAAGATCTTCTATGACCTGGACGGCGGATTGGTCTCGCATTTCTTTTCGGCCCATTCCTGAATTTATCGCCAAAAATGAGTCTGTTCGTTCAGGTCCGTGCGCTCAACGTTCGTACTCCATTCCTGCGTTGTCAGACTTCGTGCATGGGCTCGAGGACGACCTCCTGTTATGCCCGGTTCGTGCGATTCGCCACTATCTTACTCGTACCGACTCCGCTCGCGGCTCTCGGCGCCTGTTATTTCTGTCTCTTCGCCCGTCGGCTTTGAGTGACATTACTAAAAATACCATCGCCGCGTGGTTGAAGAAAACCATTAAATGGTCTTATCAATTGGCCATAGACGCTCCCCCTCTGTTGTCGACTGCCTCTTCTCATGAGATTCGCGCCATTGCCACGTCATGGCCGTTATGGAAGAACCTGTCCCTCCTTGACATTGTCCAGTCTTGTGCCTGGACGGCGAACTCCACGTTCACCAACTTCTATCTGAGAGATATGTCAGTCCAGTCAGATAGGATGACCACGCTTGGGCCGCTGATTGCGGCCCAGCACGTGGTCAACTAAATTTTCAAAAAAAAGGGGGGGGGGCGGCATTTTGTATCATCGCAGCAAATCTGCAAAATTGCTGTATCATCTCATCTCATTCATACTATTGGTCCACATTTGATTGATCACATATTGAAGGAAGAAATAAGTCAGATGGACGACCTTGGATCCTCTAAGAGATGTCGGACACTTAATCATCATTCTAAGATGCCCTGACTCCATGGTGAGTGTGATCTTTACCTTTATTGCGGTTTTGATTGTGTCTTACAGGTTGGTTCTGACTTCCTTCTCAATGATCTCAGCTGCGTCATCTACGCTCAACTCCCAAGAAGCAAGTTGGACGTAAGACGATTGTGGACTGAGTATGGTGTGGCTTGGCGATCTCTAGGCACGGACTGGTTCTGCTTCACCCGGACTTAGGAACAGCCAAGAATCTGCATACAGATAAGCCTTACCAAGTAGACCCTACAATCTTTCGTAGCAGGGGTCCCTCTTCTTGGTATAGATGGCTTCCCGAGTAGACCCAATATTCCTTCGTGGCAGGGGTTCTCTCTCGGTTGAAATTACTTCCACACCACAAACACATCTACATGGATGTAGACAATCAAGATAAGTACAACTGTATCTTATCCACATTTTAACCTTTTCATTGTCTTTGACCAGGGTTTCAATTGTTGATTGTTGATTGTTTCATGCTTTTACCCATGTTTTTATGTGTCATTCCAGCGGTTACTTAGCCTACTTTTGGAACTACTTCAAGACCGAGGTTCCCGCCTCCATATGTTGGTACTGAGGCATTAATTAAAGCAGGTTTAAGACTTAGGAATCAAATATTAAACATTTATAAGCAATGTTTCTATTTGTTACTAAGTCAAACCTGCTTTAATTTAATTGCCCTCCCTTCCTTCCCCTCGTACCGCGGCCTTGTTTACTACTGGTCTCGGTTTGAGAAAGAGGATTGGAATAAGGCTTACAATGACCTTTATAGTAACCACGCTGGATTGAATGGGAAGAGCTCTCCTAGGGGCGGACAACTCTCCTAGGGGAGTTAACTTTTTCTTTTAACTTCCGTTTTATCTACGTTTGATTGTGCATTTAATTGGAGATTAAAGGCATTAATTAAAGCAGGTTTGACTTAGTAACAAATAGAAACATTGTTTATAAATGTTTAATTTCTCTGAATGTGGAAGCACCAACAGAACAATCAATTCGTCATCCGGACGGTGACGAATCACCTGTGCAGCCATCCAGACGATCGACTAGGTCAAACCGAGGTAAACCTCCGGAACGTCTCACGTATGCCATAACTGTGGACAATAGTGACCACCAAGACAAAACAACGATAGGCACGGCTACTGACTGGCTGATGTCCTGGTGGTGAGGAACTTATTTTCGTCATTGGGGATAATGACTTCATAAGTGGGGCCGAATGTAAGGGTTAATATTTGTACTACTGTGTCTGCCCTGACTGACATTACGTAATGTTCACAAATGAAATAGACTGTAGTCACTGCACGAAGAGTGGGACGTCTATAGAACACATCTGCAGACAATGTTTTTTTGTTTTTGTCCAACTCCTCGTTCCCAGTTTGGTGTAATCAGCTGTTCGTTCACTTTGTTTAATTAACTCTGAAGAGTTACAGCCAGTTGCGGTCCTCATATTCTAGTCAGTTATGTCACATTTATTATGACCTTCTGGTATGTTGTTCTTGAACCAAATTCTTCACACTTGCTTCATGTAATTATATGGAATAATTGATAATATGACAGATTTATTGCAATTATTGAGTCACAAATAATTCTGATTATTACTGAATGTTATTCGATGCTCGTGTAGTCTGAGTTACCTCGGAATATTGCCTCTATCGGAAATATAGGACTTGTATATACGCTAGTGAAGGGGCGCTTGTAGGACGGCTGCAGCAAACTCCTGTTGTTCGTCCCATCACTTCCGGTTTAGTGAAATCAGTTGTGCGCAGTTCGCAGTCACTCATGATTTTGGCTGAAATATCTCACTGAAGTGTTTCACAGCCAGTGGCTGCCCTTATCAATGTTTGTGCCAGATGACAATATGGTTACTAACCGAAGGGTTATGCATGTTATAACGGCGGACTAATGGTATGTTATTATGCTATGACATTATTCATATCGTCCGATATATTTTGCCAAGAAGCGTAGTGTATTTCATTTCATAATGTAATATATTGTTCATTTGATTTCAATTGATGCGCATGATCGATAGTTGAATTGTTCAGATTTATGCATTCCAATTAATTTGTCTTGTAATACAGAATGAGTTAGCTGTTACCATGGTTACTGGCGCATATAAATGCATATTCCACACCGATTGGAAATAGTTATGAAATTGTAAAAGAGATGTTACCATGGTTATGTTGTATTGATTGGCGGTAGTTCGTTGTTAAGATTTGTCATTGATGAAAATCTGTCATATCCGCTAGTAGTAGTATACAAAGAGTTGATTCATTATTCTGTAATCGCGTATTTGGAGTAAACTCCTATACTGGCATGTTTCAGAATAATAGGATCTGTATACTTCTGAAGATCTAATCTAATGAGTAATCTCATATTCAGAGATGTATCAGAAATATGAAAATATGGACAAACGATGGAATGCTATTTGAATATTGATTGTTTTATTCTCATTTAACATGTTGGACATTACAAACAGTATTTTAATAACGTTGTTTTATTTTGTGTATTTGCAGCTAGTTGCTGCCCTTCTACTATTCTTTCGCTCCAGTTAACCAACAAATAAACAAGTCAAAATTCAGTGAAACCCAGTGTTGGACTATTTTATTGGGCAAGAACCTGCCGTCACAATTGGCGTCGCCGACAGGAACAAATTGTGTATTTGTTTGTATGCCTCAAACCCAAATAATATTGTGGTAATACAGTTTCATTGTGTATTTGTTTGTATGCCTCAAACCCAAATAATATTGTGGTAATACAGTTTCATTGTGTATTTGTTTGTATGCCTCAAACCCAAATAATATTGTGGTAATACAGTTTCATTGTGTATTTGTTTGTATACCTCAAACCCAAATAATATCGTGGTAATACAGTTTCATTGTGTATTTGTTTGTATACCTCAAACCCAAATAATATTGTGGTAATACAGTTTCATTGTGTATTTGTTTGTATACCTCAAACCCAAATAATATTGTGGTAATACAGTTTCATTGTGTATTTGTATACCTCAAACCCAAATAATATTGTGGTAATACAGTTTCATTGTGTATTTGATTGTATGCCCCAAACCCAAATAATATTGTGGTAATACAGTTTCATTGTGTAATTGTTTGTATACATCCAGGGTTAGATGCAGTATTTTCGCCAAAGTCCTTGTTTGAAAATAGCTTTGTCGTTATTTGAAAAACTGTAATTTTGCAAAATGGGTAATATCACTCAAATGGTGTTGAACATGCCAAAACATTGTCAGTTTGTGTTCTTTGAGTGTTTTACACAAACTAATGTGCCTTTTGCCCCTGATATTCACTTTAATTTATGAGTTATCTAACTCTGACATCAATCTCAAATAATATTGTGGTAATACAGTCTCATTCTGTATTTGTTTGTATACATCAATCCCAAATAATATTGTGGTAATACAGTTTCGTTGTGTAATTGTTTGTATACATCAATCCCAAATAATATTGTGGTAATACAGTTTCATTGTGTATTTGTTTGTATACCTCAAACCCAAATAATATTGTGGTAATACAGTTTCATTGTGTATTTGATTGTATGCCCCAAACCCAAATAATATTGTGGTAATACATTTTCATTGTGTAATTGTTTGTATACATCAATCCCAAATAATATTGTGGTAATACAGTTTCATTGTGTATTTGTTTGTATACATCAATCCCAAATAATATTGTGGTAATACAGTTTCATTGTGTAATTGTTTGTATACATCAATCCCAAATAATATTGTGGTAATACAGTTTCATTGTGTAATTGTTTGTATACATCAATCCCAAATAATATTGTGGTAATACAGTTTCATTGTGTATTTGTTTGTATGCATCAATCCCAAATAATATTGTGGTAATACAGTTTCATTGTGTATTTGTTTGTATACCTCAAACCCAAATAATATTGTGGTAATACAGTTTCATTGTGTAATTGTTTGTATACATCAATCCCAAATAATATTGTGGTAATACAGTTTCATTGTGTATTTGTTTGTATGCCCCAAACCCAAATAATATTGTGGTAATACAGTTTCATTGTGTAATTGTTTGTATACATCAATCCCAAATAATATTGTGGTAATACAGTTTCATTGTGTATTTGTTTGTATACATCAATCCCAAATAATATTTTGGTAATACAGTTTCATTGTGTATTTGTTTGTATACCTCACACCCAAATAATATTGTGGTAATACAGTTTCATTGTGTGTTTGTTGCAACAGCAGATGCTCTGGTGAAACATTGGTTCAGCTCTTTTGGATGCCCAGCCCGTATACATGCCGATCAAGGGCGAAACTTCGAGTCGGCGCTGATTGCTGATCTGTGTTCATGTTATGGAATTGACAAGAGTCGGACCACCGCCTGGCACCCCCAAGGAAATGGGTGTTGTGAGAGGTGGAGTCGTACGATGCACGAAATGCTAAGAACCCTTCCCATTGAGAAGAAAAAGAGATGGAAGGACTATCTGCCAGAATTCACCCTCGCATACAACAGCCATAAGCACGCGTCTACAGGGTATCCACCCTTCTACCTGCTGATGGGCAGAGACGCGAGGCTACCTATGGATATCACACTACCGTTTGAGCAGGAACCTGATGTTAGCAACATGGATGAGTGGGTGTTTGACCACCACGAACGCCTCAAGTTGGCTTGCGATGTAGCAAAGGAGACGTCTCTTCAAGCAGGTGCTGCTCGCAAGAGGATATATGACCGTATCGCACCTGGTGCTCTCATTAAGCCAGGAGACCGGGTGCTACTCCGTAACCACAAGCCAAAAGGGCGCAACAAGATACAGGAGCGTTGGGAGGCTACACCTTACTTAGTAGTTGAGCAAACCAATTCTGAATTACCAGTGTACAAGATCAAACCGGAGGTTGGCAGAGGAGCAACTAAAGTTGTCCATAGAGATCAACTCAAGCCTTGTACATTTCCTATGACAGACAAGAGTGAATGTAACAAAAGGCGAAAACAGAATGGTACAGGCAATGTTACAGAGAACACTGAATTGAATGACATTGGCGAGTCTGCAACGCGGTGGTATGTTCCCGTGTATCCGTTGGATAGTGCAGATGCAGAATCGACTGTGGTTGGTGATTCTTCAGCTGTGGTACCGTTACCAAATGTACCTTCTCTGAATGTGGAAGCACCAACAGAACAATCAATTCGTCATCCGGACGGTGACGACTCACCTGTGCAGCCATCCAGACGATCGACTAGGTCAAACCGAGGTAAACCTCCGGAACGTCTCACGTATGCCATAACTGTGGACAATAGTGACCACCAAGACAAAACAACGATAGGCACGGCTACTGACTGGCTGATGTCCTGGTGGTGAGGAACTTATTTTCATCATTGGGGATAATGACTTCATAAGTGGGGGCGAATGTAAGGGTTAATATTTGTACTACTGTGTCTGCCCTGACTGACATTACGTAATGTTCACAAATGAAATAGACTGTAGTCACTGCACGAGGAGTGGGACGTCTGTAACGTGTACGAGCAGGACCAGTCGTGGTGTTAACGAGAAAACGAATCAAAAACCGGGATTGCCCACTGGCATTCTGGCCGTCACCGTCGTTAACCCCTTCACTAGGAGAGATCCGGGGCTCGAAGAGATGATCACAACCCTACAAGGATGACTGACGCTAATGTAAAGGTCTATTATGGTATATTCTGCACAAATAGTATACGCGGTTACAATTGATAGCGTAGAACCGCGTGGCTTAGACAGAATGTCTAAGGAGATGTACCGTTATGATATTTACATATACGTACAGACACTAGGAGAGTGTATGCAAATAAACTTGACGTATATATACACGTGATATGAGAGGGTGTGTGCATATAAAGTTAACGGATACGTACACTTGGTGTGCGCATATAAAGTTAACGGATACGTATCCCTGGTGTATATGTGGATAATAGAAGAGAATGTGTGCAGTTTAAGCTTGATGTTATATGGCAATAATATATATATGAGAGTGTATGCATATAGCTTTATAGTTAATATAGTGCTTTATGTCTATGCGCGATAAGGGCGGCCTGGCTGCTGGCCCTTCTCTTCCTCCGTCGTTGGAACGTTACGGGTGTAACGCTCTCTCCAGGGATGGCACCCCGTCGTTGGAACGTTAAGGATATAACGCTCTCCCCAGACAAGACACCCAGTCGTTGAAACGTCAAGGCCCGTTGGAACGTTACGGCGGTAACGTTCTCCCCAATATATATATACCCTCAGGCGTTGGAACGTCACGGCAGTGACGCTCTCTCCAGATATGGCCCCAAGTCGCTGAAACGTCACGGCCCGTTGGAACGTTACGCGGTAACGCTCTCTCCAGATACGGCACCCAGTCGTTGGAACGTCACGGCGGTGACGCTCTCTCCAGAGACGTGGCAACCCGGCGTGTTCTTCACCCCCAGTCGTCGGAGCCTGACCCTAACTGGTCAGCTCACCAGTCTGCTTCCCGCACAGGTAAGTATAGCCCGGCGTCTCAACCCTTACGGCTGCTGCGACCCGTCTATAGACACGCCTGTGACTACACAACTTCACGACGATCTCTCAGGTAAGCACCACGCACCACTCACTCTCCGTGACCGTCAGGACAATTACTTGGGTATATATTGTATTACCATTTCATCTGGTACCGATGAAACATCATTACTGCATGTCAACTGTCGTTGGCGACCCTCTGCGACCCTCTGCGACCCGGTCGCAAGCCACTGCGACCTTTTGCGACCTTTGGCGACCCGGTCGCAGGTCTGTAGATTTCACGTTTAGTCAACGTTTCTCGGGAGGGGAAGCCTGTCTGTGCTGTGCCTTGTCTTTTCTTTACTATCTGTAACTTGTCCTTTTGCCAGCTATACGCCGTCTGTGTAACTGTCTGCGACCTTTCTTGCTCCCAAAGCGCCCGGCCCAGTTTATCGATGTTTCCCGACGAAAACGGCTCGCCCGCCTGTGCCTTTACTCGCACCGCCCGGCTGTAATAACTGCGACCGTTTCCGTCCCGTATAGCGTTGCCCGGCCGTCTGCGCCGAATAAACAGGCTACACGATACGTCGTAGGATTATGGCAGGGGGAAACTTGGTTGATTTACCTCTGTATTTAGTGCAGTTGCATATTTCAGGGGGTGAAGGGAATCCCTAACTTTTGTCATATACCGCTTCACGGTCAACAAGATCGACACCTAAATATTGTGGCTTTAGTCCCAGTGCAGCGGGATAGCACAGCAATAATGTCGAACTTATCAACCTACTGGTATAGACCTAAAAGCCTTATTTTATACTGAAGTTAGACCATGCAAGTTGCCTGAATGTGCTACGGGCAAACACATGTCTCATTACAGTATTATCAAATACCCCACAACTATACCCGACACGCCAGGCTGTCGTGTTTCCTAAACTATAGTATAACCACAAACACGTTTCCACACCGAAAATGCGAGCTGGCAAATTCTCATTGGATTGGCGTGTTTTTACAGGTTACACTAGCTACAGGATTGTACAAGCTTTTAGACTCCCCGGCCAAACAACTGCATTTACGGCCCAACCGTAAATTACGCCGAAATCGAAAGTTACAGGCTGTACCTGGACGTGCTTCCTTCAGCTCGGTCTTCTCGTCTGAACACGGTTGGAATGTCAGCTCGAGTTTATATAGCCGGGGCCACTCTTCACCCCCCGGCGCCGTTGCGAACACCCGGAAAATCGCCTTCACAGCGAAATTACAGTTCATAGTCCATAAATGGGAATGCCATCCAAATCCATAGTCCGTAAAGAATTTTCCACATAAAAGGCAACACCTATCTCGCGCTGGTAAGCGAGAACCACGGGGGAATGCATTTCCAACCACTGGCGCTCCCGAACTGGCTCTTCCATCCTTCCAGCGGTGACACACCCCCTCCGATTCGAACAGTCCAATCACAAACGGTTAACCGTTACACTGCCCCCGCCTTTCCAAATCATGACGTCCCCGTCATGGCCGTACGGGTCCCTCCGTCCAGGGTGACGTTACAGTTCCAGTTGTACAGTTCGAATCAATTTAAACAAAACTGCTCGCCAATTACGGGCCATCAGGGCCGGCGAAATTACCAGGTGGCCACCCTCCGGCGGCCTGGCCGGGCCACCACGACATTAGGTCCACAGATTTCCTTCACAGAATTACATGGGCGGCTAGCAGAGCCGCCCCACGACATTAGGTCCACTGGGCTGCACGCTCAGTTGGAGGGGTCGGGCTTCTCCCCTCTTACGGTACACGGGCTGGGACGTCAGCACGTAGTCTTGCAACCTGCGAGGCCTGACCGCTCGCCGAACGCGGGTCGTCGTCGCGTGTGTGGGGGCTGCCTCACCCTCGGCCACTTCGGTGACGTCGTCCTTCGCGTGTGTGGGGGCTGCCTCACCCTC
Organism: Hanleya hanleyi; assembly: GCA_036873755.1. Classification (NCBI taxonomy): domain Eukaryota; kingdom Metazoa; phylum Mollusca; class Polyplacophora; order Lepidopleurida; family Hanleyidae; genus Hanleya; species Hanleya hanleyi. The sequence goes on along the minus strand of JAVTVY010035084.1, from coordinate 79,232 downwards.
GGCCACTTCCTCGAGCGCGTCCTCCGTTGGCCCCTGCGGCCGGCCCACGGCCGCCTGTGCCTCCCGGGCTCCGTCGTTGTCGGTCATCTCTAGTAGTCGGTTGTTCTCTTCTGTTGAAGATCAGGCCAGATCCCACCGCTACCACCAGTTTTCTCCGTGTAACGTGTACGAGCAGGACCAGTCGTGGTGTTTACGAGAAAACGAATCAATAACCGGGATTGCCCACTGGCATTCTGGCCGTCACCGTCGTTAACCCCTTCACTAGTAGAGATCCGGGGCTCGAAGAGATGATCACAACCCTACAAGGATGACTGACGCTAATGTAAAGGTCTATTATGGTATATTCTGCACAAATAGTATACGCGGTTACAATTGATAGCGTAGAACCGCGTGGCTTAGACAGAATGTCTAAGGAGATGTACCGTTATGATATTTACATATACGTACAGACACTAGGAGAGTGTATGCAAATAAACTTGACGTATATATACACGTGATATGAGAGGGTGTGTGCATATAAAGTTAACGGACACGTACACTTGGTGTGTGCATATAAAATTAACGGATACGTATCCCTGGTGTATATGTGGATAATAGAAGAGAATGTGTGCAGTTTAAGCTTGATGTTATATGGCAATAATATATATATGAGAGTGTATGCATATAGCTTTATAGTTAATATAGTGCTTTATGTCTATGCGCGATAAGGGCGGCCTGGCTGCTGGCCCTTCTCTTCTGGGGATAAGGGCGGCCTGGCTGCTGGCCCTTCTCTTCCTCCGTCGTTGGAACGTTACGGGTGTAACGCTCTCTCCAGGGATGGCACCCCGTCGTTGGAACGTTAAGGATATAACGCTCTCTCCAGACAAGACACCCAGTCGTTGAAACGTCAAGGCCCGTTGGAACGTTACGGCGGTAACGTTCTCCCCAATATATATATACCCTCAGGCGTTGGAACGTCACGGCAGTGACGCTCTCTCCAGATATGGCCCCAAGTCGCTGAAACGTCACGGCCCGTTGGAACGTTACGCGGTAACGCTCTCTCCAGATACGGCACCCAGTCGTTGGAACGTCACGGCGGTGACGCTCTCTCCAGAGACGTGGCAACCCGGCGTGTTCTTCACCCCCAGTCGTCGGAGCCTGACCCTAACTTGTCAGCTCACCAGTCTGCTTCCCGCACAGGTAAGTATAGCCCGGCGTCTCAACCCTTACGGCTGCTGCGACCCGTCTATAGACACGCCTGTGACTACACAACTTCACGACGATCTCTCAGGTAAGCACCACGCACCACTCACTCTCCGTGACCGTCAGGACAATTACTTGGGTATATATTGTATTACCATTTCATCTGGTACCGATGAAACATCATTACTGCATGTCAACTGTCGTTGGCGACCCTCTGCGACCCTCTGCGACCCGGTCGCAAGCCACTGCGACCTTTTGCGACCTTCTGCGACCTTTGGCGACCCGGTCGCAGGTCTGTAGATTTCACGTTTAGTCAACGTTTCTCGGGAGGGGAAGCCTGTCTGTGCTGTGCCTTGTCTTTTCTTTACTATCTGTAACTTGTCCTTTTGCCAGCTATACGCCGTCTGTGTAACTGTCTGCGACCTTTCTTGCTCCCAAAGCGTCCGGCCCAGTTTATCGATGTTTCCCGACGAAAACGGCTCGCCCGCCTGTGCCTTTACTCGCACCGCCCGGCTGTAATAACTGCGACCGTTTCCGTCCCGTATAGCGTTGCCCGGCCATCTGCGCCGAATAAACAGGCTACACGATACGTCGTAGGATTATGGCAGGGGGAAACTTGGTTGATTTACCTCTGTATTAGTAGTGCAGTTGCATATTTCAGGGGGTGATAGAGGGAATCCCTAACTTTTGTCATATACCGCTTCACGGTCAACAAGATCGACACCTAAATATTGTGGCTTTAGTCCCAGTGCAGCGGGATAGCACAGCAATAATGTCGAACTTATCAACCTACTGGTATAGACCTAAAAGCCTTATTTTATACTGAAGTTAGACCGTGCAAGTTGCCTGAATGTGCTACGGGCAAACACGTCTCATTACAGTATTACAGTATAATTGATAATATGACAGATTTATTGCAATTATTGAGTCACAAATAATTCTGATTATTACTGAATGTTATTCGATGCTCGTGTAGTCTGAGTTACCTCGGAATATTGCCTCTATCGGAAATATAGGACTTGTATATACGCTAGTGAAGGGGCGCTTGTAGGACGGCTGCAGCAAACTCCTGTTGTTCGTCCCATCACTTCCGGTTTAGTGAAATCAGTTGTGCGCAGTTCGCAGTCACTCATGATTTTGGCTGAAATATCTCACTGAAGTGTTTCACAGCCAGTGGCTGCCCTTATCAATGTTTGTGCCAGATGACAATATGGTTACTAACCGAAGGGTTATGCATGTTATAACGGCGGACTAATGGTATGTTATTATGCTATGACATTATTCATATCGTCCGATATATTTTGCCAAGAAGCGTAGTGTATTTCATTTCATAATGTAATATATTGTTCATTTGATTTCAATTGATGCGCATGATCGATAGTTGAATTGTTCAGATTTATGCATTCCAATTAATTTGTCTTGTAATACAGAATGAGTTAGCTGTTACCATGGTTACTGGCGCGTTATAAATGCATATTCCACACCGATTGGAAATAGTTATGAAATTGTAAAAGAGATGTTACCATGGTTATGTTGTATTGATTGGCGGTAGTTCGTTGTTAAGATTTGTCATTGATGAAAATCTGTCATATCCGCTAGTAGTAGTATACAAAGAGTTGATTCATTATTCTGTAATCGCGTATTTGGAGTAAACTCCTATACTGGCATGTTTCAGAATAATAGGATCTGTATACTTCTGAAGATCTAATCTAATGAGTAATCTCATATTCAGAGATGTATCAGAAATATGAAAATATGGACAAACGATGGAATGCTATTTGAATATTGATTGTTTTATTCTCATTTAACATGTTGGACATTACAAACAGTATTTTAATAACGTTGTTTTATTTTGTGTATTTGCAGCTAGTTGCTGCCCTTCTACTATTCTTTCGCTCCAGTTAACCAACAAATAAACAAGTCAAAATTCAGTGAAACCCAGTGTTGGACTATTTTATTGGGCAAGAACCTGCCGTCACAATTGGCGTCGCCGACAGGAACAAATTGTGTATTTGTTTGTATGCCTCAAACCCAAATAATATTGTGGTAATACAGTTTCATTGTGTATTTGTTTGTATGCCTCAAACCCAAATAATATTGTGGTAATACAGTTTCATTGTGTATTTGTTTGTATGCCTCAAACCCAAATAATATTGTGGTAATACAGTTTCATTGTGTATTTGTTTGTATACCTCAAACCCAAATAATATCGTGGTAATACAGTTTCATTGTGTATTTGTTTGTATACCTCAAACCCAAATAATATTGTGGTAATACAGTTTCATTGTGTATTTGTTTGTATACCTCAAACCCAAATAATATTGTGGTAATACAGTTTCATTGTGTATTTGTTTGTATACCTCAAACCCAAATAATATTGTGGTAATACAGTTTCATTGTGTATTTGATTGTATGCCCCAAACCCAAATAATATTGTGGTAATACAGTTTCATTGTGTAATTGTTTGTATACATCCAGGGTTAGATGCAGTATTTTCGCCAAAGTCCTTGTTTGAAAATAGCTTTGTCGTTATTTGAAAAACTGTAATTTTGCAAAATGGCTAATATCACTCAAATGGTGTTGAACATGCCAAAACATTGTCAGTTTGTGTTCTTTGAGTGTTTTACACAAACTAATGTGCCTTTTGCCCCTGATATTCACTTTAATTTATGAGTTATCTAACTCTGACATCAATCTCAAATAATATTGTGGTAATACAGTTTCATTCTGTATTTGTTTGTATACATCAATCCCAAATAATATTGTGGTAATACAGTTTCGTTGTGTAGTTGTTTGTATACATCAATCCCAAATAATATTGTGGTAATACAGTTTCATTGTGTATTTGTTTGTATACCTCAAACCCAAATAATATTGTGGTAATACAGTTTCATTGTGTATTTGATTGTATGCCCCAAACCCAAATAATATTGTGGTAATACATTTTCATTGTGTAATTGTTTGTATACATCAATCCCAAATAATATTGTGGTAATACAGTTTCATTGTGTATTTGTTTGTATACATCAATCCCAAATAATATTGTGGTAATACAGTTTCATTGTGTAATTGTTTGTATACATCAATCCCAAATAATATTGTGGTAATACAGTTTCATTGTGTAATTGTTTGTATACATCAATCCCAAATAATATTGTGGTAATACAGTTTCATTGTGTATTTGTTTGTATGCATCAATCCCAAATAATATTGTGGTAATACAGTTTCATTGTGTATTTGTTTGTATACCTCAAACCCAAATAATATTGTGGTAATACAGTTTCATTGTGTAATTGTTTGTATACATCAATCCCAAATAATATTGTGGTAATACAGTTTCATTGTGTATTTGTTTGTATGCCCCAAACCCAAATAATATTGTGGTAATACAGTTTCATTGTGTAATTGTTTGTATACATCAATCCCAAATAATATTGTGGTAATACAGTTTCATTGTGTATTTGTTTGTATACATCAATCCCAAATAATATTTTGGTAATACAGTTTCATTGTGTATTTGTTTGTATACCTCAAACCCAAATAATATTGTGGTAATACAGTTTCATTGTGTGTTTGTTGCAACAGCAGATGCTCTGGTGAAACATTGGTTCAGCTCTTTTGGATGCCCAGCCCGTATACATGCAGATCAAGGGCGAAACTTCGAGTCGGCGCTGATTGCTGATCTGTGTTCATGTTATGGAATTGACAAGAGTCGGACCACCGCCTGGCACCCCCAAGGAAATGGGTGTTGTGAGAGGTGGAGTCGTACAATGCACGAAATGCTAAGAACCCTTCCCATTGAGAAGAAAAAGAGATGGAAGGACTATCTGCCAGAATTCACCCTCGCATACAACAGCCATAAGCACGCGTCTACAGGGTATCCACCCTTCTACCTGCTGATGGGCAGAGACGCGAGGCTACCTATGGATATCACACTACCGTCTGAGCAGGAACCTGATGTTAGCAACATGGATGAGTGGGTGTTTGACCACCACGAACGCCTCAAGTTGGCTTGCGATGTAGCAAAGGAGACGTCTCTTCAAGCAGGTGCTGCTCGCAAGAGGATATATGACCGTGTCGCACCTGGTGCTCTCATTAAGCCAGGAGACCGGGTGCTACTCCGTAACCACAAGCCAAAAGGGCGCAACAAGATACAGGAGCGTTGGGAGGCTACACCTTACTTAGTAGTTGAGCAAACCAATTCTGAATTACCAGTGTACAAGATCAAACCGGAGGTTGGCAGAGGAGCAACTAAAGTTGTCCATAGAGATCAACTCAAGCCTTGTACATTTCCTATGACAGACAAGAGTGAATGTAACAAAAGGCGAAAACAGAATGGTACAGGCAATGTTACAGAGAACACTGAATTGAATGACATTGGCGAGTCTGCAACGCGGTGGTATGTTCCCGTGTATCCGTTGGATAGTGCAGATGCAGAATCGACTGTGGTTGGTGATTCTTCAGCTGTGGTACCGTTACCAAATGTACCTTCTCTGAATGTGGAAGCACCAACAGAACAATCAATTCGTCATCCGGACGGTGACGACTCACCTGTGCAGCCATCCAGACGATCGACTAGGTCAAACCGAGGTAAACCTCCGGAACGTCTCACGTATGCCATAACTGTGGACAATAGTGACCACCAAGACAAAACAACGATAGGCACGGCTACTGACTGGCTGATGTCCTGGTGGTGAGGAACTTATTTTCATCATTGGGGATAATGACTTCATAAGTGGGGGCGAATGTAAGGGTTAATATTTGTACTACTGTGTCTGCCCTGACTGACATTACGTAATGTTCACAAATGAAATAGACTGTAGTCACTGCACGAGGAGTGGGACGTCTGTAACGTGTACGAGCAGGACCAGTCGTGGTGTTAACGAGAAAACGAATCAAAAACCGGGATTGCCCACTGGCATTCTGGCCGTCACCGTCGTTAACCCCTTCACTAGGAGAGATCCGGGGCTCGAAGAGATGATCACAACCCTACAAGGATGACTGACGCTAATGTAAAGGTCTATTATGGTATATTCTGCACAAATAGTATACGCGGTTACAATTGATAGCGTAGAACCGCGTGGCTTAGACAGAATGTCTAAGGAGATGTACCGTTATGATATTTACATATACGTACAGACACTAGGAGAGTGTATGCAAATAAACTTGACGTATATATACACGTGATATGAGAGGGTGTGTGCATATAAAGTTAACGGATACGTACACTTGGTGTGCGCATATAAAGTTAACGGATACGTATCCCTGGTGTATATGTGGATAATAGAAGAGAATGTGTGCAGTTTAAGCTTGATGTTATATGGCAATAATATATATATGAGAGTGTATGCATATAGCTTTATAGTTAATATAGTGCTTTATGTCTATGCGCGATAAGGGCGGCCTGGCTGCTGGCCCTTCTCTTCTGGGGATAAGGGCGGCCTGGCTGCTGGCCCTTCTCTTCCTCCGTCGTTGGAACGTTACGGGTGTAACGCTCTCTCCAGGGATGGCACCCCGTCGTTGGAACGTTAAGGATATAACGCTCTCCCCAGACAAGACACCCAGTCGTTGAAACGTCAAGGCCCGTTGGAACGTTACGGCGGTAACGTTCTCCCCAATATATATATACCCTCAGGCGTTGGAACGTCACGGCAGTGACGCTCTCTCCAGATATGGCCCCAAGTCGCTGAAACGTCACGGCCCGTTGGAACGTTACGCGGTAACGCTCTCTCCAGATACGGCACCCAGTCGTTGGAACGTCACGGCGGTGACGCTCTCTCCAGAGACGTGGCAACCCGGCGTGTTCTTCACCCCCAGTCGTCGGAGCCTGACCCTAACTGGTCAGCTCACCAGTCTGCTTCCCGCACAGGTAAGTATAGCCCGGCGTCTCAACCCTTACGGCTGCTGCGACCCGTCTATAGACACGCCTGTGACTACACAACTTCACGACGATCTCTCAGGTAAGCACCACGCACCACTCACTCTCCGTGACCGTCAGGACAATTACTTGGGTATATATTGTATTACCATTTCATCTGGTACCGATGAAACATCATTACTGCATGTCAACTGTCGTTGGCGACCCTCTGCGACCCTCTGCGACCCGGTCGCAAGCCACTGCGACCTTTTGCGACCTTTGGCGACCCGGTCGCAGGTCTGTAGATTTCACGTTTAGTCAACGTTTCTCGGGAGGGGAAGCCTGTCTGTGCTGTGCCTTGTCTTTTCTTTACTATCTGTAACTTGTCCTTTTGCCAGCTATACGCCGTCTGTGTAACTGTCTGCGACCTTTCTTGCTCCCAAAGCGTCCGGCCCAGTTTATCGATGTTTCCCGACGAAAACGGCTCGCCCGCCTGTGCCTTTACTCGCACCGCCCGGCTGTAATAACTGCGACCGTTTCCGTCCCGTATAGCGTTGCCCGGCCGTCTGCGCCGAATAAACAGGCTACACGATACGTCGTAGGATTATGGCAGGGGGAAACTTGGTTGATTTACCTCTGTATTTAGTGCAGTTGCATATTTCAGGGGGTGGAGGGAATCCCTAACTTTTGTCATATACCGCTTCACGGTCAACAAGATCGACACCTAAATATTGTGGCTTTAGTCCCAGTGCAGCGGGATAGCACAGCAATAATGTCGAACTTATCAACCTACTGGTATAGACCTAAAAGCCTTATTTTATACTGAAGTTAGACCGTGCAAGTTGCCTGAATGTGCTACGGGCAAACACATGTCTCATTACAGTATTATCAAATACCCCACAACTATACTCGACACGCCACGCTGTCGTGTTTCCTAAACTATAGTATAACCACAAACACGTTTCCACACCGAAAATGCGAGCTGGCAAATTCTCATTGGATTGGCGTGTTTTTACAGGTTACACTAGCTACAGGATTGTACAAGCTTTTAGACTCCCCGGCCAAACAACTGCATTTACGGCCCAACCGTAAATTACGCCGAAATCGAAAGTTACAGGCTGTACCTGGACGTGCTTCCTTCAGCTCGGTCTTTCTGGTCTGAACACGGTTGGAATGTCAGCTCGAGTTTATATAGCCGGGGCCACTCTTCACCCCCCGGCGCCGTTGCGAACACCCGGAAAATCGCCTTCACAGCGAAATTACAGTTCATAGTCCATAAATGGGAATGCCATCCCAATCCATAGTCCGTAAAGAATTTTCCACATAAAAGGCAACACCTATCTCGCGCTGGTAAGCGAGAACCACGGGGGAATGCATTTCCAACCACTGGCGCTCCCGAACTGGCTCTTCCATCCTTCCAGCGGTGACACACCCCCTCCGATTCGAACAGTCCAATCACAAACGGTTAACCGTTACACGTCTATAGAACACATCTGCAGACAATGTTTTTTTGTTTTTGTCCAACTCCTCGTTCCCAGTTTGGTGTAATCAGCTGTTCGTTCACTTTGTTTAATTAACTCTGAAGAGTTACAGCCAGTTGCGGTCCTCATATTCTAGTCAGTTATGTCACATTTATTATGACCTTCTGGTATGTTGTTCTTGAACCAAATTCTTCACACTTGCTTCATGTAATTATATGGAATAATTGATAATATGACAGATTTATTGCAATTATTGAGTCACAAATAATTCTGATTATTACTGAATGTTATTCGATGCTCGTGTAGTCTGAGTTACCTCGGAATATTGCCTCTATCGGAAATATAGGACTTGTATATACGCTAGTGAAGGGGCGCTTGTAGGACGGCTGCAGCAAACTCCTGTTGTTCGTCCCATCACTTCCGGTTTAGTGAAATCAGTTGTGCGCAGTTCGCAGTCACTCATGATTTTGGCTGAAATATCTCACTGAAGTGTTTCACAGCCAGTGGCTGCCCTTATCAATGTTTGTGCCAGACGACAATATGGTTACTAACCGAAGGGTTATGCATGTTATAACGGCGGACTAATGGTATGTTATTATGCTATGACATTATTCATATCGTCCGATATATTTTGCCAAGAAGCGTAGTGTATTTCATTTCATAATGTAATATATTGTTCATTTGATTTCAATTGATGCGCATGATCGATAGTTGAATTGTTCAGATTTATGCATTCCAATTAATTTGTCTTGTAATACAGAATGAGTTAGCTGTTACCATGGTTACTGGCGCGTTATAAATGCATATTCCACACCGATTGGAAATAGTTATGAAATTGTAAAAGAGATGTTACCATGGTTATGTTGTATTGATTGGCGGTAGTTCGTTGTTAAGATTTGTCATTGATGAAAATCTGTCATATCCGCTAGTAGTAGTATACAAAGAGTTGATTCATTATTCTGTAATCGCGTATTTGGAGTAAACTCCTATACTGGCATGTTTCAGAATAATAGGATCTGTATACTTCTGAAGATCTAATCTAATGAGTAATCTCATATTCAGAGATGTATCAGAAATATGAAAATATGGACAAACGATGGAATGCTATTTGAATATTGATTGTTTTATTCTCATTTAACATGTTGGACATTACAAACAGTATTTTAATAACGTTGTTTTATTTTGTGTATTTGCAGCTAGTTGCTGCCCTTCTACTATTCTTTCGCTCCAGTTAACCAAGAAATAAACAAGTCAAAATTCAGTGAAACCCAGTGTTGGACTATTTTATTGGGCAAGAACCTGCCGTCACAATTGGCGTCGCCGACAGGAACAAATTGTGTATTTGTTTGTATGCCTCAAACCCAAATAATATTGTGGTAATACAGTTTCATTGTGTATTTGTTTGTATGCCTCAAACCCAAATAATATTGTGGTAATACAGTTTCATTGTGTATTTGTTTGTATGCCTCAAACCCAAATAATATTGTGGTAATACAGTTTCATTGTGTATTTGTTTGTATACCTCAAACCCAAATAATATCGTGGTAATACAGTTTCATTGTGTATTTGTTTGTATACCTCAAACCCAAATAATATTGTGGTAATACAGTTTCATTGTGTATTTGTTTGTATACCTCAAACCCAAATAATATTGTGGTAATACAGTTTCATTGTGTATTTGTTTGTATACCTCAAACCCAAATAATATTGTGGTAATACAGTTTCATTGTGTATTTGATTGTATGCCCCAAACCCAAATAATATTGTGGTAATACAGTTTCATTGTGTAATTGTTTGTATACATCCAGGGTTAGATGCAGTATTTTCGCCAAAGTCCTTGTTTGAAAATAGCTTTGTCGTTATTTGAAAAACTGTAATTTTGCAAAATAGCTAATATCACTCAAATGGTGTTGAACATGCCAAAACATTGTCAGTTTGTGTTCTTTGAGTGTTTTACACAAACTAATGTGCCTTTTGCCCCTGATATTCACTTTAATTTATGAGTTATCTAACTCTGACATCAATCTCAAATAATATTGTGGTAATACAGTTTCATTCTGTATTTGTTTGTATACATCAATCCCAAATAATATTGTGGTAATACAGTTTCGTTGTGTAATTGTTTGTATAAATCAATCCCAAATAATATTGTGGTAATACGGTTTCATTGTGTATTTGTTTGTATACCTCAAACCCAAATAATATTGCGGTAATACAGTTTCATTGTGTATTTGATTGTATGCCCAAACCCAAATAATATTGTGGTAATACATTTTCATTGTGTAATTGTTTGTTTACATCAATCCCAAATAATATTGTGGTAATACAGTTTCATTGTGTATTTCTTTGTATACATCAATCCCAAATAATATTGTGGTAATACAGTTTCATTGTGTAATTGTTTGTATACATCAATCCCAAATAATATTGTGGTAATACAGTTTCATTGTGTAATTGTTTGTATACATCAATCCCAAATAATATTGTGGTAATACAGTTTCATTGTGTATTTGTTTGTATGCATCAATCCCAAATAATATTGTGGTAATACAGTTTCATTGTGTATTTGTTTGTATACCTCAAACCCAAATAATATTGTGGTAATACAGTTTCATTGTGTAATTGTTTGTATACATCAATCCCAAATAATATTGTGGTAATACAGTTTCATTGTGTAATTGTTTGTATACATCAATCCCAAATAATATTGCGGTAATACAGTTTCATTGTGTATTTGTTTGTATGCCCCAAACCCAAATAATATCGTGGTAATACAGTTTCATTGTGTAATTGTTTGTATACATCAATCCCAAATAATATTGTGGTAATACAGTTTCATTGTGTATTTGTTTGTATACATCAATCCCAAATAATATTTTGGTAATACAGTTTCATTGTGTATTTGTTTGTATACCTCAAACCCAAATAATATTGTGGTAATACAGTTTCATTGTGTGTTTGTTTGTATACCTCAAACCCAAATAATATTGTGGTAATACAGTTTCATTGTGTATTTGTTTGTATACCTCAAACTCAAATAATATTGTGGTAATACAGTTTCATTGTGTAATTGTTTGTATACATCAATCCCAAATAATATTGTGGTAATACAGTTTCATTGTGTATTTGTTTGTATACATCAATCCCAAATAATATTTTGGTAATACAGTTTCATTGTGTATTTGTTTGTATACCTCACACCCAAATAATATTGTGGTAATACAGTTTCATTGTGTGTTTGTTGCAACAGCAGATGCTCTGGTGAAACATTGGTTCAGCTCTTTTGGATGCCCAGCCCGTATACATGCCGATCAAGGGCGAAACTTCGAGTCGGCGCTGATTGCTGATCTGTGTTCATGTTATGGAATTGACAAGAGTCGGACCACCGCCTGGCACCCCCAAGGAAATGGGTGTTGTGAGAGGTGGAGTCGTACGATGCACGAAATGCTAAGAACCCTTCCCATTGAGAAGAAAAAGAGATGGAAGGACTATCTGCCAGAATTCACCCTCGCATACAACAGCCATAAGCACGCGTCTACAGGGTATCCACCCTTCTACCTGCTGATGGGCAGAGACGCGAGGCTACCTATGGATATCACACTACCGTCTGAGCAGGAACCTGATGTTAGCAACATGGATGAGTGGGTGTTTGACCACCACGAACGCCTCAAGTTGGCTTGCGATGTAGCAAAGGAGACGTCTCTTCAAGCAGGTGCTGCTCGCAAGAGGATATATGACCGTGTCGCACCTGGTGCTCTCATTAAGCCAGGAGACCGGGTGCTACTCCGTAACCACAAGCCAAAAGGGCGCAACAAGATACAGGAGCGTTGGGAGGCTACACCTTACTTAGTAGTTGAGCAAACCAATTCTGAATTACCAGTGTACAAGATCAAACCGGAGGTTGGCAGAGGAGCAACTGAAGTTGTCCATAGAGATCAACTAGCCTTGTACATTTCCTATGACAGACAAGAGTGAATGTAACAAAAGGCGAAAACAGAATGGTACAGGCCATGTTACAGAGAACACTGAATTGAATGACATTGGCGAGTCTGCAACGCGATGGTATGTTCCCGTGTATCCGTTGGATAGTGCAGATGCAGAATCGACTGTGGTTGGTGATTCTTCAGCTGTGGTACCGTTACCAAATGTACCTTCTCTGAATGTGGAAGCACCAACAGAACAATCAATTCGTCATCCGGACGGTGACGACTCACCTGTGCAGCCATCCAGACGATCGACTAGGTCAAACCGAGGTAAACCTCCGGAACGTCTCACGTATGCCATAACTGTGGACAATAGTGACCACCAAGACAAAACAACGATAGGCACGGCTACTGACTGGCTGATGTCCTGGTGGTGAGGAACTTATTTTCATCATTGGGGATAATGACTTCATAAGTGGGGGCGAATGTAAGGGTTAATATTTGTACTACTGTGTCTGCCCTGACTGACATTACGTAATGTTCACAAATGAAATAGACTGTAGTCACTGCACGAGGAGTGGGACGTCTGTAACGTGTACGAGCAGGACCAGTCGTGGTGTTAACGAGAAAACGAATCAAAAACCGGGATTGCCCACTGGCATTCTGGCCGTCACCGTCGTTAACCCCTTCACTAGGAGAGATCCGGGGCTCGAAGAGATGATCACAACCCTACAAGGATGACTGACGCTAATGTAAAGGTCTATTATGGTATATTCTGCACAAATAGTATACGCGGTTACAATTGATAGCGTAGAACCGCGTGGCTTAGACAGAATGTCTAAGGAGATGTACCGTTATGATATTTACATATACGTACAGACACTAGGAGAGTGTATGCAAATAAACTTGACGTATATATACACGTGATATGAGAGGGTGTGTGCATATAAAGTTAACGAATACGTACACTTGGTGTGCGCATATAAAGTTAACGGATACGTATCCCTGGTGTATATGTGGATAATAGAAGAGAATGTGTGCAGTTTAAGCTTGATGTTATATGGCAATAATATATATATGAGAGTGTATGCATATAGCTTTATAGTTAATATAGTGCTTTATGTCTATGCGCGATAAGGGCGGACTGGCTTCTGGCCCTTCTCTTCTGGGGATAAGGGCGGCCTGGCTGCTGGCCCTTCTCTTCCTCCGTCGTTGGAACGTTACGGGTGTAACGCTCTCTCCAGGGATGGCACCCCGTCGTTGGAACGTTAAGGATATAACGCTCTCCCCAGACAAGACACCCAGTCGTTGAAACGTCAAGGCCCGTTGGAACGTTACGGCGGTAACGTTCTCCCCAATATATATATACCCTCAGGCGTTGGAACGTCACGGCAGTGACGCTCTCTCCAGATATGGCCCCAAGTCGCTGAAACGTCACGGCCCGTTGGAACGTTACGCGGTAACGCTCTCTCCAGATACGGCACCCATTCGTTGGAACGTCACGGCGGTGACGCTCTCTCCAGAGACGTGGCAACCCGGCGTGTTCTTCACCCCCAGTCGTCGGAGCCTGACCCTAACTGGTCAGCTCACCAGTCTGCTTCCCGCACAGGTAAGTATAGCCCGGCGTCTCAACCCTTACGGCTGCTGCGACCCGTCTATAGACACGCCTGTGACTACACAACTTCACGACGGTCTCTCAGGTAAGCACCACGCACCACTCACTCTCCGTGACCGTCAGGACAATTACTTGGGTATATATTGTATTACCATTTCATCTGGTACCGATGAAACATCATTACTGCATGTCAACTGTCGTTGGCGACCCTCTGCGACCCTCTGCGACCCGGTCGCAAGCCACTGCGACCTTTTGCGACCTTTGGCGACCCGGTCGCAGGTCTGTAGATTTCACGTTTAGTCAACGTTTCTCGGGAGGGGAAGCCTGTCTGTGCTGTGCCTTGTCTTTTCTTTACTATCTGTAACTTGTCCTTTTGCCAGCTATACGCCGTCTGTGTAACTGTCTGCGACCTTTCTTGCTCCCAAAGCGTCCGGCCCAGTTTATCGATGTTTCCCGACGAAAACGGCTCGCCCGCCTGTGCCTTGACTCGCACCGCCGGCTGTAATAACTGCGACCGTTTCCGTCCCGTATAGCGTTGCCCGGCCGTCTGCGCCGAATAAACAGGCTACACGATACGTCGTAGGATTATGGCAGGGGGAAACTTGGTTGATTTACCTCTGTATTTAGTGCAGTTGCATATTTCAGGGGGTGAAGGGAATCCCTAACTTTTGTCATATACCGCTTCACGGTCAACAAGATCGACACCTAAATATTGTGGCTTTAGTCCCAGTGCAGCGGGATAGCACAGCAATAATGTCGAACTTATCAACCTACTGGTATAGACCTAAAAGCCTTATTTTATACTGAAGTTAGACCGTGCAAGTTGCCTGAATGTGCTACGGGCAAACACATGTCTCATTACAGTATTATCAAATACCCCACAACTATACTCGACACGCCACGCTGTCGTGTTTCCTAAACTATAGTATAACCACAAACACGTTTCCACACCGAAAATGCGAGCTGGCAAATTCTCATTGGATTGGCGTGTTTTTACAGGTTACACTAGCTACAGGATTGTACAAGCTTTTAGACTCCCCGGCCAAACAACTGCATTTACGGCCCAACCGTAAATTACGCCGAAATCGAAAGTTACAGGCTGTACCTGGACGTGCTTCCTTCAGCTCGGTCTTCTCGTCTGAACACGGTTGGAATGTCAGCTCGAGTTTATATAGCCGGGGCCACTCTTCACCCCCCGGCGCCGTTGCGAACACCCGGAAAATCGCCTTCACAGCGAAATTACAGTTCATAGTCCATAAATGGGAATGCCATCCCAATCCATAGTCCGTAAAGAATTTTCCACATAAAAGGCAACACCTATCTCGCGCTGGTAAGCGAGAACCACGGGGGAATGCATTTCCAACCACTGGCGCTCCCGAACTGGCTCTTCCATCCTTCCAGCGGTGACACACCCCCCTCCGATTCGAACAGTCCAATCACAAACGGTTAACCGTTACACTGCCCCCGCCTTTCCAAATCATGACGTCCCCGTCATGGCCGTACGGGTCCCTCCGTCCAGGGTGACGTTACAGTTCCAGTTGTACAGTTCGAATCAATTTAAACAAAACTGCTCGCCAATTACGGGCCATCAGGGCCGGCGAAATTACCAGGTGGCCACCCTCCGGCGGTCTGGCCGGGCCACCACGACATTAGGTCCACAGATTTCCTTCACAGAATTACATGGGCGGCTAGCAGAGCCGCCCCACGACATTAGGTCCACTGGGCTGCACGCTCAGTTGGAGGGGTCGGGCTTCTCCCCTCTTACGGTACACGGGCTGGGACGTCAGCACGTAGTCTTGCAACCTGCGAGGCCTGACCGCTCGCCGAACGCGGGTCGTCGTCGCGTGTGTGGGGGCTGCCTCACCCTCGGCCACTTCGGTGACGTCGTCCTTCGCGTGTGTGGGGGCTGCCTCACCCTCGGCCACTTCCTCGAGCGCGTCCTCCGCTGGCCCCTGCGGCCGGCCCACGGCCGCCTGTGCCTCCCGGGCTCCGTCGTTGTCGGTCATCTCTAGTAGTCGGTTGTTCTCTTCTGTTGAAGATCAGGCCAGATCCCACCGCCACCACCAGTTTTCTCCGTGTAACGTGTACGAGCAGGACCAGTCGTGGTGTTTACGAGAAAACGAATCAATAACCAGGATTGCCCACTGGCATTCTGGCCGTCACCGTCGTTAACCCCTTCACTAGTAGAGATCCGGGGCTCGAAGAGATGATCACAACCCTACAAGGATGACTGACACTAATGTAAAGGTCTATATGGTATATTCTGCACAAATAGTATACGCGGTTACAAATAATAGCGTAGAACCGCGTGGCTTAGACAGAATGTCTAAGGAGATGTAACATTATGATATTTACATATATGTACAGACACTAGGAGAGTGTATGCAAATAATGTTGAAAGCGACGTTAAACCCTATTCAGTCAGTCAGTGTATGCAAATAAACTTGACGTATATATACACGTGATATGAGAGGGTGTGTGCATATAAAGTTAACGGATACGTACACTTGGTGTGTGCATATAAGGTTAACGGATACGTACACTTGGTGTGTGCATATAAAATTAACGGATACGTATCCCTGGTGTATATGTGGATAATAGAAGAGAATGTGTGCAGTTTAAGCTTGATGTTATATGGCAATAATATATATATGAGAGCGTATGCATATAGCTTTATGGTTAATATAGTGCTTTATGTCTATGCGCGATAAGGGCGGCCTGGCTGCAGGCCCTTCTCTTCTGGGGATAAGGGCGGCCGGGCTGCTGGCCCTTCTCTTCCTCCGTCGTTGGAACGTTACGGGTATAACGCTCTCTCCAGGGATGGCACCCCGCCGGTGGAACGTTAAGGATATAACGCTCTCTCCAGATACGACACCCAGTCATTGAAACGTCAAGGCCAGTTGGAACGTTACGGCGGTAACGTTCTCCCCAATATATATATACCCTCAGGCGTTGGAACGTCACGGCAGTGACGCTCTCTCCAGATATGGCCTCAAGTCGCTGAAACGTCACGGCCCGTTGGAACGTTACGCGGTAACGCTCTCTCCAGATACGACACCCAGTCGTTGGAACGTCACGGCAGTGACGCTCTCTCCAGAGACGTGCCAACCCGGCGTGTTCTTCACCCCCAGTCGTCGGAGCCTGACCCTAACTTGTCAGCTCACCAGTCTGCTTCCCGCACAGGTAAGTATAGCCCGGCGTCTCAACCCTTACGGCTGCTGCGACCCGTCTATAGACACGCCTGTGACTACACAACTTCACGACGATCTCTCAGGTAAGAACCACGCACCGCTCACTCTCCGTGACCGTCAGGACAATTACTTGGGTATATATGGTATTACCATTTCATCTGGTACCAATGAAACATCATTACTGTATGTCAACTGTCGTTGGCGACCCCCTGCGACCTGGTCGCAAGCTTCTGCGACCCTCTGCGACCCGGTCGCAGATTTCTGCGACCTTCTGCGACCTTCCGCGACCCGGTCGCAGATTTCTCCAATTCCACCGTCTATCGGCGTTTCTCGGGAGGAGAAGTCTGTCTGTGCTGTACCTTGTATCTTGGCTTGTCTTTTCTGTATGGGCTGTAATCTATGTATACTACTGTACTGTCTGTGATCTGTATTTCTTGACTTTTACTGTATTGGCTGGGTTCTGTGCATCTTTCATTATTGTGTGATAAATACACATATCCTTCTTGTGGGATCTGTGTTCTGTATCTTTCTTTACTGTATAATCTGTGATCTGTGTGTCTTTCTTGTGTGATCTGTGATCTGTATCCGTAACTTGTCTTTTGCCAGCTATACGCCGTCTGTGTAGCTGTCTGCGACCCTTCTTGCCCCCGAAGCGTCCGGCCCAGTTTACCGATGTTTCTCGACGAAAACAGCTCGCCCGCCTGTGCCTTGACCGCACCGCCCGGCTGTAATAACTGCGACCGTTTTCGTCCCGTATAGCGTTGCACGGCCGTCTGCGCCGAATAAACAGGCTACACGATACGTCGTTGGATTATGGCAGGGGAAGTTTGGCTTATTTATCTCTGTATTTAGTGCAGTTGCATATTTCTGGGGGTGGAGGGAATCCCTATCTATCGTCATATACCGCTTCACGATCAACAAGATCGACACATAAATATTGCGACTTTAGTCCCAGTGCCGCGGGATTAGCTCAGCAAAACAGTGTCGAAATTATCAACCTACTGGTATAGACCTAAAAGCCTTATTTTATACTGAAGTTAGACCATGCAAGTTGCCTGAATGTGCTACGGGCAAAAACATGTCTCATTACAGTATTATAGAATACCCCACAACTATCTTAGACACGCCACGCTGTCGTGTTTCCTACACTATAGTATAACCACAAACACGTTTCCACACCGAAAATGCGAGCTGGCAAATTCTCATTGGATTGGCGTGTTTTTACAGGTTACACTAACTACAGGAGTTTGCAAGCTTTTAGGCTCCCCGGCCAAAACAACTGCATTTACGGCCCAACCGTAAATTGCGCCAAAATCCAAAGTTACAGGCTGTACCTGGACGTGCTTCCTCCAGCTCTGTCTTTCTGGTCTGAACACGCTCCCAATGTCTGCACGAGCTTAAATAGGATGTGCACTCTTCGTACTAGTTCCACACGCAGAAATGCCTCTCAGGGGGTTTTCTTCACGAACGGAGACGTTTCGCCCGCCATGAAAGACCGTCTTCCACCAAAATTACAGTTCATAGTCCATAAATGAGCACGACATCCCAATCCATAATTCGTAAAGAATGTTCCACGTAAAGGGCAACACCTATCTCGCTCTGGTAAGCGAGAAATACGGGGGAATGCATTTCCAACCACTGGCTCTTCCGAACTGGCTCTTCCACCCTTCCAGCGGTGACACGCCCCGCTCTGATTCGAACAGTCCTATACACAAACGGCTAACCGTTACACTGCCCCCGCCTTTCCAAATCATGACGTCCGCGTCATGGGCGTTCCGGCCCCACAGTAGAGGGTAGTCCCACAGTCCCAGTTGTACAGTTCGAATCAATTTAAACAAAACCGCTCGCCAATTACGGGCCATCAGGGCCGGCGAAATCACTAGGTGGCCGCCCTCCGGCGGTCTGGCCGGGCCACCACAACATTAGGCCAAAGAATCTCCTTCATAGATTTACATGGGCGGCTAGCAGAGCCGCCCCACGACATTAGGTCCACTGGGCTGCACGCTCAGTTGGAGGGGGCCGGCTTCTCCGCTCTTACGGTACACGGGCTGGGACGTCAGCACGTAGTCTTGCAACCTGCGAGGCCTGACCGCTCGCCGAACGCGGGTCGTCGTCGCGTGTGTGGGGGCTGCCTCACCCTCGGCCACTTCGGTGACGTCGTCCTTCGCGTGTGTGGGGGCTGCCTCACCTTCGGCCACTTCCTCGAGCGCGTCCTCCGCTGGCCCCTGCTGCCGGCCCACGGCTGCCTGTGCCTCCCGGGCTCCGTCGTTGTCGGTCATCTCTAGTAGTCGGTTGTTCTCTTCTGTTGAAGATCAGGCCAGATCCCACCGCTGCCACCAGTTTTCTCCGTGTAACGTGTACGAGCAGGACCAGTCGTGGTGTTTACGAGAAAACGAATCAATAACCGGGATTGCCCACTGGCATTCTGGCCGTCACCGTCGTTAACCCCTTCACTAGTAGAGATCCGGGGCTCGAAGAGATGATCACAACCCTACAAGGATGACTGACGCTAATGTAAAGGTCTATTATGGTATATTCTGCACAAATAGTATACGCGGTTACAATTGATAGCGTAGAACCGCGTGGCTTAGACAGAATGTCTAAGGAGATGTAACGTTATGATATTTACATATATGTACAGACACTAGGAGAGTGTATGCAAATAAACTTGATGTATATATACACGTGATATGAGAGGGTGTGTGCATATAAAGTTAACGGATACGTACACTTGGTGTGTGCATATAAGGTTAACGGATACGTATCCCTGGTGTATATGTGGATAATAGAAGAGAATGTGTGCAGTTTAAGCTTGGTGTTATATGTCAATAATATATATATGGGAGTGTATGCATATAGCTTTATAGTTAATATAGTGCTTTATGTCTATGCGCGATAAGGGCGGCCTGGCTGCTGGCCCTTCTCTTCTGGGGATAAGGGCGGCCTGGCTGCTGGCCCTTCTCTTCCTCCGTCGTTGGAACTTTACGGATGTAACGCTCTCTCCAGGGATGGCACCCCGTCGTTGGAACGTTAAGGATATAACGCTCTCTCCAGATACCACACCCAGTCGTTGAGACGTCAAGGCCCGTTGGAACGTTACGGCGGTAACGTTCTCCCCCAATATATATATACCCTCAGGCGTTGGAACATCACGGCAGTGACGCTCTCTCCAGATATGGCACCAAGTCGCTGAAACGTCACGGCCCGTTGGAACGTTACGCGGTAACGCTCTCTCCAGAGACGACCCCCAGTCGTTGGAACGTCACGGCGGTGACGCTCTCTCCAGAGACGTGGCAACCCGGCGTGTTCTTCAACCCCAGTCGTCGAATCCTGACCCTAACTTGTCAGCTCACCAGTCTGCTTCCCGCACAGGTAAGTATAGCCCGGCGTCTCAACCCTTACGGCTGCTGCGACCCGTCTATAGACACGCCTGTGACTACACAACTTCACGACGATCTCTCAGGTAAGAACCACGCACCACTCACTCTCCGTGACCGTCAGGACAATTACTTGGGTGTATTTTGTATTACCATTTCATCTGGTACCAATGAAACATCATTACTGTATGTCAACTGTCGTTGGCGACCCTCTGCGACCCGGTCGCAAGCTTCTGCGACCCGGTCGCCGATTTCTGCGACCTTCTGCGACCCGGTCGCAGATTTCTCCAATTTCACCGTCTATCGGCGTTTCTCGGGAGGAGAAGTCTGTCTGTGCTGTACCTTGTATCTTGGCTTGTCTTTTCTGTATGGGCTGTAATCTATGTATACTACTGTACTGTCTGTGATCTGTATTTCTTGACTTTTACTGTATTGGCTGGGTTCTGTGCATCTTTCATTATTGTGTGATAAATACACATATCCTTCTTGTGGGATCTGTGTTCTGTATCTTTCTTTACTGTATAATCTGTGATCTGTGTGTCCTTCTTGTGTGATCTGTGATCTGTATCCGTAACTTGTCTTTTGCCAGCTATACGCCGTCTGTGTAACTGTCTGCGACCCTTCTTGCCCCCGAAGCGTCCGGCCCAGTTTACCGATGTTTCTCGACGAAAACAGCTCGCCCGCCTGTGCCTTGACCGCACCGCCCGGCTGTAATAACTGCGACCGTTTTCGTCCCGTATAGCGTTGCACGGCCGTCTGCGCCGAATAAACAGGCTACACGATACGTCGTTGGATTATGGCAGGGGAAGTTTGGCTTATTTATCTCTGTATTTAGTGCAGTTGCATATTTCTGGGGGTGGAGGGAATCCCTATCTATCGTCATATACCGCTTCACGATCAACAAGATCGACACATAAATATTGCGACTTTAGTCCCAGTGCCGCGGGATTAGCTCAGCAAAACAGTGTCGAAATTATCAACCTACTGGTATAGACCTAAAAGCCTTATTTTATACTGAAGTTAGACCATGAAAGTTGCCTGAATGTGCTACGGGCAAAAACATGTCTCATTACAGTATTATAGAATACCCCACAACTATCTTAGACACGCCACGCTGTTGTGTTTCCTACACTATAGTATAACCACAAACACGTTTCCACACCGAAAATGCGAGCTGGCAAATTCTCATTGGATTGGCGTGTTTTTACAGGTTACACTAACTACAGGAGTTTGCAAGCTTTTAGGCTCCCCGGCCAAAACAACTGCATTTACGGCCCAACCGTAAATTGCGCCAAAATCAAAAGTTACAGGCTGTACCTGGACGTGCTTCCTCCAGCTCTGTCTTTCTGGTCTGAACACGCTCCCAATGTCTGCACGAGCTTAAATAGGATGTGCACTCTCCGTACTAGTTCCACACGCAGAAATGCCTCTCAGGGGGTTTTCTTCACGAACGGAGACGTTTCGCCCGCCATGAAAGACCGTCTTCCACCGAAATTACAGTTCATAGTCCATAAATGAGCACGACATCCCAATCAATAATTCGTAAAGAATGTTCCACGTAAAGGGCAACACCTATCTCGCTCTGGTAAGCGAGAAATACGGGGGAATGCATTTCCAACCACTGGCTCTTCCGAACTGGCTCTTCCACCCTTCCAGCGGTGACACGCCCCGCTCTGATTCGAACAGTCCTATACACAAACGGCTAACCGTTACACTTGGTATTCCCTTGATTTACCATCTTGGTTTACCTAGATTGCATGTGACCTATGATTGGCGGTTTCCGTGCCAGTAGTTGTACTACCTGTAAGCCTAATGGTGAATAAGCATAGAATCTCATTCGCAATGGATTACTGGATTGTGCAGTGTGAAACTGATTAACACGCTGCACAGCAGTGACGAAACTGCATGCCTGTGTTAGTCGAATAACATTAATGAATGAATAAATGTTACATTTAGTACACTGATCGTCGGGAAATATCGATTCATTCAACAAACTTGCTGGCATGGGTTATTGAAACCTTCTAATTTGACAATGAAATAATCTTCACAACCAGTTGTCTCCTGAGATAACACGATCAGTCATTTATCATCCTGTTGTGCAAAGCCGAAGCAACCGACTGTGACACACAAAGAGTTAAATGCTACAGGAAACATTCCTTGACTTTCCAACAGCAAAACGCCTCTCAGTGACAGCTCTGCCGTGAAAACGATACTCCCCCGTATAGCCTGGTGTGGTGACTTTAAATATGTGGTACCCTAAATGCTCGGACCCGATCAGTGCCACCCATGACATATTTTAGACGGAGATATTACTGGTAAATTGGACACCACTGTCGAATTGCTAGTTTGTTAGGAAACGAATTTGATTTTCTCTATTTTTTTTTTGGTTTACTGTTCCATTTAACCATATAATATATGACCGTTTTGATAGTTTTGTTTATACAATATATATATGTGATGCCGGGAAGCATCGATCTTTACGGGAAGGGGGAGATGGTTGTAACAACGCTAGTCCTACATGTTTTGTAGTAACTTCAAATATCAATATCATGTATAATTTTACACATTTTATCACAATGACGTGACCACAAGTTCAGTCTGCCGAGCACGTACATGTATATAATATCGTTAATACCAAATGGGTGTTACCTAAAAGCATGTACGATGAGGACAAGTGCCCTGCATCAAAATCAAATAATCTGTCAACCCTTATAAAAACTCGTTGTCTGCTTTGATAATGGTTTTGTTAATATTCGCATTTACCATGCATGTTGTCCGAGCGATTTGATAGAAATCAACCTTCCATCGCGCTTCTCGGCTGCGACTTTGAACTTTGACCATCTAATTACCGAGGACCATTAACATGAACGGCATTGGATAGTGTTTACGTCAGAGACTAAAATTTTATATACAATTCTTGACACATGAAATATCAACATTGTATATGTAGTAGCAACATGTAATTATCTTAGGTAGAACTGAGAAGTGATGCTTGTAGGTCACAAACCTCCATTGGCATTTTTGGGTGTAAGATTATTATCAGGACTTGACTTCCGGCGAACATTGATTGGCCATTATACCTGACTGGGCCAGAAATGGTCTGTGACGTATTTTAAAATGTTTCTATAATATTTGACTCTAAAATTTATCAAAACCGTTTCAAATTTTAATCGGAAAAAAATCTGGGCCAGTTTGATTGACACCTCCGAAATTTGCCGTAATTGTGTAGGGCTTGATGACCCTATTTCTGGCGGTCTCATCTCGAAAAAATGGTGGGGAATGTATGCTGAATTTTCCATATGTTTGAGCGAAATAGCCAGGCTATCTGGTGTGGTGGGTCATTTGTGGCGGCGAATATTAGGGAATATAGTTTTCTCAAGATGTGCTCGACCAGTTTACTACATATTAAGTAAGGCGAATATTTAGTGGTTTGTGACCTACACACGCCTTTCTATTTTTGATTTTAGCTGCTGACGTAAACACTATTGTGTTAAGCAATGCAAAGAACGTTTGCCCGATCCAAGTAAGGATTTCATCGTTTGTGTCTGCAGTGTGACATGTCCAGCTATCAACCAATCAGCATTAGTACGAGGAATCAGACATGAACCACGCATTAGAGAAAAATGACAAGATAACACAGAGAAAGCGCCCCTATAAGTCAAGAGGCGCGAAAATGTCAGCCTGAATCAGCAGAATGCGAGGAATAAGGTCCATCCGCGAACAATTGAACATAGATTCTCTCTTCTGCTGCCTTTTTTACCTTTATGCATTCTAGTACCAGGCCACAAAGTAAAAGTTACACTCAATAAGTAAAGTATATATATCGTTTATGTATGGGAGAGGCAGAGATTTGCATTTGTTTATAATACATTTATTGTATGGTACAGTTTAAATACATGTTTAGTACAATTTAACTTGGGACGGGCCTCATTTCAACTATATACAATTATTAGTCCGAGTTTCCTCTAAACCTTCCGCCACTGACGATGGTAACTGTTGACAGATTGTTCTGGCTGCAGTTAAGAGATTTATCGTCCCCCCCCTCCCCCCCCCCCAAAGTCGACTTTGTACATTTGTCCCAGTACAACATTTCTTAAAAATTATGCGGTCGTTCTAGCGCACTCACCTCACATCAATGGATTACCGAATAATTCCCCTTCACGATCAGACCCATTTTCACAAGTTTCCTTTTTCTTCTAAACTACTACAGCCGGTTTTATTTGACATTTTTTTAAATCTAGCTCTGACTGGCCTAGTTCCGACAGAAAACAAATCTCACCGTTACCGATATCATGACGCTTGGGTTCAAATTATCACGTGACAAAACATGTGCACGACTTTCGTCAGCTGTGTTTTTGACAGTGCGCCTATCGTGTCTCGTGATTAGTTTACTCTAAACGTCATGATATCAGGGCCGGCGAGATTTCTTTTCTGACGGAAGTAGAGCAACCACCTCACTGGGGTGTGATAATACCCAGCCACCAGTCAGATTTTCGGACACGATTCGCGCCCGAGCAGCACACCACCGGAAGTGACATCACATATAGTAAATTCGATGTTTGCCGAACATTCCGATCAATTTTCAATTCTGCATAATACCTATGTTGACCGAGCGTTAAAAAGAATGACCCAGAGATTATTTGCCCTGTTTATATGGACAGAGCATTATGAAAAGAAGTTCGCTCAGGTGCAAAACTGAAGGAGTTGTTCGGTCGGATTCAAACTGAACCGTGTCGGCGTGGGGTTTTTTCTATACGTCATAGCCACGTCGTAACGGTCATCTTCCGTTATTGGGGGGCAGGGTCACAGTGGAATGAACATGTGAAATGAAACATACGCTGTTGGGAGGTTGGGAAGTAAATGTTAATACTTGATGGGCAGGTAATTAGAATATACATATGACCAATCAATAACAATACATTAAATGACTGTGTATATGCACTAGTAGTATATACATGTAGAAGACGGGAGAGCGCACGTTGACCTCAAAAATTTGCATATTGGGGGAGGTCACAGCCAATCAGAAGCGAGTATTTTGACAAAGCTACCTCCGAACACAGAAGAGTTCCAATGGGACAGCCAATCAGAAGCGAGTATTTTGACCTCGGGTGAGAAGGCAAGGTCAAATGCGGTCGCCTCCGCGGAGAAAAAGTAGTCCCCAGAATTTAAATACGCTGCATGGTCCGATGGGGTCGAGTGAGGTCTTATTTTGAAGCTTATGTGAAGGGGCATTTCATGGGCTAGGTGTGGGGTTGGAATAGCGTTATTCTGCGCATGCGCGGTAGACCAAGGGTATGGAAATAGACGTTTTGGGATCTAGGGGAGCCCGTATTGGTCCGATTGGGTCGTATCCCCTACCGAAATGGAGTTGGCCTTTGACCTCAGCAATTTGCATATGACGTCACTTCCGGTTTGGGTGAATGGGGCGTGACCTTTGTACATGTCCAGACTTGTTTTCGAGAGGTCACGGGGAGGTCAGGTGGCGTGATCAAGGCATGTATTGACCTGTCTGTGGGGTTTTTCCTCACAATGCCGTTCACCTCCGTATTTATCCGTAAATAAATAAATAAATTAATAGATGGCCACTCTAGCATTCGTGCGACCCCAGTGTCGAGCGTGACCAGTTTGCACAAGCAAAGAAAAATTTACAACGATCGTCGAACGTATGCTGACCGATAGAGTATCACGTCATCGGGGAACCTATATGTGGTCTTCCGTGGTATGAATTACATATAAATGAATGTTTGATATAATTTTGTAGGGTAGAATCACTTGCAAACGTGTAAAAAAACAACGGTACAGGTCTGTTTTGTGTAACAAAAGGGCGTCTCAAGCCCAATTCCCCCCGGATACCCCGGATAATCGCTTCATTCCAACCAGAGCGCCAACTGCACATTATGACGCAAGGAAGACAACTCGCACTAGGCCAATTCTCTCGTAGGCACAAGGGTATGGAAATAGACGTTTTGGGATCTAGGGGAGCCACTCATGGTCCGATTGGGTCGAGTGAGGTATCAATGTGAAGCCTATGTGAGGGGGACATCCGATGGGCTGGGTGTGGGGTTGAACTAGTGTCATTCTGCGCATGCGCGGCGGACCAAGGGTATGGAAATAGACGTTTTGGAGCTAGGGGAGCCAATAATGGTCCGATTGGGTGGAGTGAGGTATCAAAGTGAAGCTTATGTGAAGGGGCATCTGATGGGCTGGATCTGGGGTTGAAATAGCGTCATTCTGCGCATGCGCGGTGGACCCCGGGTGTGGAAATAGACGTTTTGGGATCTAGGGGAGCCACTCATGGGCCAATGGGATCGAGTGAGGTATCAAAGTGAAGCATTCGTGAAGGAGCATTTGACTGGACTAGCGGCTCGAGCGTTGTCACCATTCTGCGCATGCGCAGACAGGGAATTGTGGGAAAAGGGTATGGAAATAGACGTTTTGGGAGCTAGGGGAGCCCCTAATGGTCCAGTGGGGTCGAGTGAGGTATCAAAGTGAAGCCTATGTGAAGGGGCATCCAGTCAATGGGGTGGGTGCATGTAAAAATTTTCCTGAAAAAAAACCGGAACACGGACTTTATCGAAAAGCCGGGAAAATGCCTATATGGGGTACGGGGGTATATAGGTCGCCGGGCTTAACGGGGCTGGCCTATCAATAGAGTTATCTCCCCCTAGTTCCAGGGTGGGTGTATGTAAAAATTTTCCTGAAAAAATACGGAACACGGACTTTATCCTAAATTACGGAAAATGCCTATATGGGATATGGGGGGTATAGGACCATCCTGGGAAACCTACTTCTCGACATTTGCGGTATAGGTTGTGGGGTCTCGTTTTCTTAGTCTCGTCAAGACAAACATGATAGGAAGTGTCGCGGAGCGAATCGTTGACATTTTTGGAAAAAGTTCAGGGAGACCCATATAGTCCCATACTAGGGGTATAGGACCAATGTTTGTCCCACTGGGAAACCTACTTCTAGACATTTGCGGTATGGTTGTTTGGATTTGTTTTCTTAGTCTCGTCATTTAGAACACGATAGGAAGTGTTCCGGCACGAAACGGTGAATTTTTTTTAAAAAGTCACCGAGACCCATATAGACCCATATAGTCCCATACTGGGGGTATAGGACCAATGTTTGTCCCACTGGGAAACCTACTTCTATACATTTGCGGTATGGTTGTTTGGATTTGTTTTCTTAGTCTCGTCATTTAGAACACGATAGGAAGTATCCTGGAGCGAAACGGTGAAATTTTTGAAAAAAGTCACCGAGACCCATATAGACCCATATAGGCCCATACTGGGGTATAGGACCAATGTTTGTCCCACTGGGAAACCTACTTCTATACATTTGCGGTATGGTTGTTTGGATTTGTTTTCTTAGTCTCGTCATTTAGAACATGATAGGAAGTGTCCCGGCACGAAACGGTGAAATTTTTGAAAAAAGTCACCGAGGCCTGGGTAGGCCCATAGGCCTATACTGCATGGCTATGGGTGCATGGGTCCATACGGGGTGGACGTGTTGGAGCCTAGGTGAGTCCCTGGTGGTCCAATGGTGTCGTATGAGGTCTTATTTTGAAGCTCTCATGCAGGAGCACTTGACTACACTAATGGTTCGTCCGTTGTCAATACTCTGCGCATGCGCAGTCTGGCATTTTGAGGGGGTATGTGGGTGTGTTTGGGGTAGAGATGGACCGCTATGGGTCCGAATGGGTCGTGGAAGGTGTCAAATTGAAGTTTGTGTGGGTTAGAGTCAGAATGGTGTGTTTTTAAGTGCAAGTCGCGTTAATCTGCGAATGCGCAGTTGGTTGTAGTAAGTCAAGTGGCCATTTTGGGGCAGTACACGAAGGTATTTGGGGTCGAGATGGGCTATTCACGATTCGAATGCGTCCTGGAAGGTGTCATCTTGTAGCTTTCGGGGTGTAGACCCCGATTTGAGGGCTGTTCACGTCACCTGTGACGTCATCGGTGACGTCATCAGTACGAGTAGTAAGTAAAGTGGGCATTTTAGGGCAGTACAAGAAGGTATTTGGGGTAGAGATGGACCATCCTTGGTCCGAATGCGTCCTGGGAGGTGTCATTTTATAGCTCTCGGGGTGTAGACCCCGATTTGGGGGCTGTTCACCGCATCTCTGACGTCATTGGTGACGTCATCAGTACGGGTAGTAGCGAAAGTGTGCATTTTGGGGCAGTGAAGGAAGGCATTTGGGGTAGAGATGCTTCATCCTCAGTCCGAATGCGTCGTGTGGGGTGTCATCTTGTAGTTCTCGGCGTGCAGACCTCGATTTGAGGGCTGTCCACAGCATCTGTGACGTCATTGGTGACGTCATCAGTAGGAGTAGTAGCGAAAGTGAGCATTTTGGGGCAGTGAAGGATGGTATTTGGTGTAGAGAGGGACCATCCTTGGTCCGAATGCGTCGTGTGAGGTGTCATCTTGTAGCAACGCTCACCAACGCCATTCTTAATGCTTCAACGCCCAGGAGAAATAGCTCAGAAGCTCTGATATTCCATGGAATTGTCACCAATTCATCGAAATGCATTGACGCACGTCAACACCCGTCGTTACGCCTTAACGCTCTAACATAACGCCTTGACGCCATGATATAGACCGGAGAGAGAACAACAACAAAAACAATAGGGATGACACATGAGAGAACAACAACAACAACAAGTTTTTTTCATATAGTTTATTCTCCCCAATGTTACATCATACCCACGTTGGGGGAGCCGCGTTCGGTATATTTACAATTCAAGAATATTCTTGTCCAATCAGAGGCCACCATTTGCATGTTTCATATTCGTTCCTGTCCGTTAGATGTATTTTTGCCCAATCAGAAGTCGCCATTTCAGAAAGTTCCATCTTCGGCCATGCTCGCTCTGAACCGTTTATTCTAATCATCGTCGGGCAGGTCAGGATACCGTTGAGGCAACATATCCTCAGATAGTTGTTTGCGCATTCTGAGTATCTATCAGTGCATGGATGAATACTTTCATCCGATGGGGGTGGTGGTCAGTTTAACCACGAAGAACGTAACATTGGTGACCCTCTCCATTATCCACTTGGTGTTGGGACGCTGTTCATAGGCCCATTCCAAGGGATCCACAGTGTCCAGTTGGGCCAGCATCGTCTCTAGCGACGCCCGATTGGTGATTGTGAAAGGATGGTCGTACACTGCGTTGATGGCACTGGAATAGAAATAGCACAATTCACGCGTCATCTGCACAAACCCATTGGATTATGGACGCGGATATTCTCTAATGGACGACGGCTGGTTTATGAATGACGGACTAGACGCTTGTAATTCGGGTAAGAGATCGCTGGGAACATCCACCGCATCTTCCAGAGAATGTTCGTTGTTGTCAGCCATAGGACTGGAAACAGTAATGCTAGGGACCGGCTGGATATCTAGGCTCTTCTGAGCTGTGGGTATAGGCGGGCTCTCCGTGATCGCATCACCAGTGGCATTCTCCTCCCCGGGTTCATCTTCAGTGGATCTGTCCCTCCTGCGTGCCTCTTTAGTGGAAAGTTGTCCCTCATGCCGTCGTGACGGACCATGAATCAAACGCTCATGCCGTTTTAACTGACTGGGT
This sequence comes from Hanleya hanleyi, assembly GCA_036873755.1. Taxonomy (NCBI): domain Eukaryota; kingdom Metazoa; phylum Mollusca; class Polyplacophora; order Lepidopleurida; family Hanleyidae; genus Hanleya; species Hanleya hanleyi. The sequence goes on along the minus strand of JAVTVY010035084.1, from coordinate 49,028 downwards.
CGTTTGAAGAGTTGACCACATTCTTCGCATGGACGCTTGGGTGGCCCATGAATTGAACGTTCATGGCGCTGTAAATGATCTGGGCGCTGAAACGACAGTGTAGGCCTACATATGGTACAGCTATACCGGGCGGTTCCATCGTGCTTGGTAGCCTCATGGCGGCGCAAGTCGTGCCGGCGAGTGAATGATTTCGAGCACGTAGTACAAGTGAACATCTTGGTGGTTGACAGAGTGTCTGATGAAACGGCCAGGCCGTTTCCTTTTATAGCAAGCTAGCTGTTGATCTATTTTTAGCACAATCAGTTCTAAACTAGGGGAAAACCCCTATCACCTTTAGCCAAAAGGGCTAATATCGGTCCCCGGGCTTATTGGCATCTGCCTATCAAGTCAATGGGGTGATGTGAACAACAACAACAAGTTCAGCAATGTTCATACAGTTTATTATCCCCAATGTTACATCATACCCAGGCTGGGGGAGCCGCCCTGGGTATGCTTAGTATGTTCACAGCAAAACAAAATTGAAATATCAAACACCATGTTTTAACGCACCGTCACATTTAATGTTTACTGAGCTCAAGTCAATGATCAGCATGTAGACATAGAGAGTATGTACGGCATGTTATGGTATTCATCAGTGCACGAGTGACGCATTCAACCGATGACAGTGGTGGATCAGCTTGGTAAGGAAAAACGTAACATTGCTCACCCTCTTCACTGTCCACTTGGTGTTGGGTCGTTGTTGTTGGGCCCATCCCAAGACATCCAATTGTTCCACTGGATCCAGCATCATCTCTAGTGACCTCCGGTTAATGATGGTAAACGGTTGGTCGTCCACTGGGTTGATGGCACTGGAATAGAAATAGCGCAATTCACCCGTCATCTTATGGCATAAGATGTACCCAAATGCTACATTTAATGTGAAGGCCGTAGGTTGGTCATTGAAGATGGTTTCCACGTAGCTGCGTAGACGGGTGAGGTTGGTCAGTGGGAAATTGTAGATATCTTGAATAGGCCGATGACGGTGGAAACAGTGCCGTTTCATGGACCAATGGCGCCGAGAGATGTCACTCTCTGGATGATCTTCGGGTAAGAGATCGCTAGGAACATTTATGGGTTCGTCCAGAAAATGTTCGATGTATGACGTAAGACTCGAAACCGTAACGGTGGGGTCCGGCTGGAAATACAGGCTCTTCCCAACTGTGGGTATAGGCGGGCTCTCCGTCATCGCATCACCAGTGGCGTTCGTCTTCCCGGGCTTATCTTCAGTGGGTCTGACCTTCCGCGGCTCCTCTTCAGTAGGAAGTTGTCGCCAAAACCGTGGTGACGGACCACGTATCAAACGCTGATGCCGTTTTAACTGACTGCGTCGTTTGAAGAGTTGACCACAATCCTTGCATTGTTCCGTCGCGTCCTCGTGGAATGAACGTTCGTGGCGCAGTAAAGCATCTTCCCGATTAAATGACCGTGCGCAGGTTATATAAGTATACAGTTCATCGTTGTGGGTGGAGGTCTCGTGGCGTCGTAAATTATCTAGACGAGTAAACTGCTTCTGGCAAGTTGTGCAAGTGAACATCTTGGTGGTTGACAGAGTGTCTGATGAAACGCCAAGGCCGCTTCCCTTTTATAGCACGCTAGCTGGTGATCTATTTTTAGCACACTCCGTTCAACTATCCCCAAGTCGAGGGCCGAACCGTGACATCTTCGGTAACCTCCGTGTCTCTTCGGGCACCTTAAATTGCGCGCCGAGGTCAAAGGTCAGTTCCGGTCACGTGAACGGAAGCGGAAGTGACCTCACAGAGGTCATATGCAAATGTCACTTCCGAGCTCTGAGCTCCACAGGCTTAGAGCTCCAAGAGCTCCCCGATCCAAGAAACACACTCGCGAGCACACACATACACACACAGAGGCATACATACACCTACACATACACACGCACATGCACGCACACGCACACGCACACACTTGCATGTTTCTTGGATCGGAGCTCTTGGAGCTCAAAGCCTGTGGAGCTCAGAGCTCGGAAGTGACATCTGCATATGACCTTTGACCTTTGATCCCGGCGCGCAAAGGTTTCCACCGCGCGCCCCGGGGTCAAAGGTCAGTTCCGGTCACGTGAACGGAAGCGGAAGTGACCTCACAGAGGTCATATCGATGTCACTTCCGAGCTTTGAGCTCCACAGGCTTTGAGCTCCAAGAGCTCCGATCCAAAAAACATGCAAGTGTGTGTGTGTGCGTGTGCATGCATGTGCGTGTGTATGTGTATGTGTATGTATGACTGTGTGTGTATGTGTGTGCTTGCGAGTGTGTTTCTTGGATCGGGGAGCTCTTGGAGCTCAAAGCCTGTGGAGCTCAGAGCTCGGAAGTGACATTTGCATATGACCTCTGTGAGGTCACTTCCGCTTCCGTTCACGTGACCGGAACTGACCTTTGACCCCGGCGCGCAATTTGAGGTGCCCGAAGAGACACGGAGGTTACCGAAGATGTCACGGCTCGGCCCTCGACTTGGGGATAGTTGAACTGAGTGTGCTAAAAATAGATCACCAGCTAGCGTGCTATAAAAGGGAAGCGGCCTGGCCGTTTCATCAGACACTCTGTCAACCACCAAGATGTTCACTTGCACAACTTGCCAGAAGCAGTTTACTCGTCTAGATAATTTACGACGCCACGAGGCCTCCACCACAACGATGCACTGTATACTTGTATAACCTGCGCACGGTCATTTAATCGGGAAGATCATTTACTGCGCCACGAACGTTCATTCCACGAGGGCGCGACGGAACAATGTAAGGATTGTGGTCAACTCTTCAAACGACGCAGTCAGTTAAAACGGCATCAGCGTTTGATTCATGTCCCGTCACCACGGTTTTGGCGACAACTTCCTACTGAAGAGGAGTCGCGGAAGGTCAGGCCCACTGAAAATAAGCCCGGGAAGACGAACGCCACTGGTGATGCGATGACGGAGATCCCGCATATACCCACAGTTGGGAAGAGCCTGGATTTCCAGCCGGACCCCACCGTTACGGTTTCAAGTCATACGTCATACATCGAACATTTTCTGGACGAACCCATAAATGTTCCTAGCGATCTCTTACCCGAAGATCATCCAGAGAGTGACATCTCTCGGCGCCATTGGTCCATGACACGGCACTGTTTCCACCGTCATCGCCCTATTCAAGATATCTACAATTTCCCACTGGCCCACCTCACCCGTCTACGCAGCTACGTGGAAACCATCTTCAATTACAAGCGTCTAGTCCGTCATTCATAATCCAGCCGTCGTCCATTAGAGAATATCCGCGTCCATAATCCAAAGACCTATTTCATATTCCATATAACAGTATTAGCACCAAATTAAAAAAGACAATCATAGTATACATAAACATAAGCTTGTTTCCTGCAAGAGAGAAGCGGTCAACAGTTTTCAATGATGCCGGCAAGACATCATGATGTTCCAAAAATATCAAATCCGTATCGCTGATCAGTATTCTTAATCCATAATATTCGTTGTAAAGTCGTCATCTAAAGAATGGTGTATCTCAGTCACGCTTTGATTGTGACTGTTCATATGAGTAACCTACGGCCTTCACATTAAATGTAGCATTTGGGTACATCTTATGCCATAAGATGACGGGTGAATTGCGCTATTTCTATTCCAGTGCCATCAACCCAGTGTACGACCAACTGTTTACCATCATTAACCGGAGGTCACTAGAGATGATGCTGGACCAAGTGGAACAATTGGATGTCTTGGGATGGGCCCAACAACAACGACCCAACACCAAGTGTGCAGTGAAGAGGGTGACCAATGTTACGTTTTTCCTTACCAAGCTGATCCACCACTGCCGTCGGTTGAATGCGTCACTCGTGCACTGGTGAATACCATAACATGCCGTACATACTCTCTATGTCTACATGCTGATCATTGACTTGAGCTCAGTAAACACATGTACCTAATGTGACGGTGCGTTAAATAATAAAACATGGTGTTTGATATTTCAATTTGTTTTGCTGTGAACATACTAAACATACCCAGGGCGGCTCCCCCCAGCCTGGGTATGATGTAACATTGGGGATAATAAACTGTATGAACATTGCTGAACTTGTTGTTATTCACATCACCCCATTGACTTGATAGGCAGATCCCAATAAGCCTGGGGACCGATATTAGCCCTTTTGGCTAGAGGTGATAGGGGTTTTCCCCTAGTTTAGAACTGATTGTGCTAAAAATAGATCAACAGCTAGCTTGCTATAAAAGGAAACGGCCTGGCCGTTTCATCAGACACTCTGTCAACCACCAATATGTTCACTTGTACTACGTGCTCGAAATCATTCACTCGCCGGCACGACTTGCGCCGCCATGAGGCTACCAAGCACGATGGAACCGTCCGGTATAGCTGTACGATATGTAGGCCTACACTGTCGTTTCAGCGCCCAGTTCATTTACAGCGCCATGAACGTTCAATTCATGGGCCACCCAAGCGTCCATGCGAAGAATGTGGTCAACTCTTCAAACGACCCAGTCAGTTAAAACGGCATGAGCGTTTGATTCATAGTCCGTCACCACGGCATGAGGGACAACTTTCCACTAAAGAGGCACCCAGGAGGGACAGATCCACTGAAGATGAACCCGGGGAGGAGAATGCCACTGGTGATGCGATCACGGAGAGCCTGCCTATACCCACAGCTCAGAAGAGCCTAGATATCCAGCCGGTCCCTAGCATTACTGTTTCCAGTCATACGCCTGACAACAACGAACATTTTCTGGAAGATGCGGTGGATGTTCCCAGCGATCTCTTACCCGAAGATCATCCAGTGCGTGAGATGTATCGACGCCATTGGTCCATGATCCGACACTGCTTCCACCGTCATCGCCCTATATTGGACTTGTACAATTTCCGACTGACGGCGACCGACCTCGCCCGTCTACGCAGCTACGTGGAAGCCATCTTCAATGACCAACCTACGTCCTTCACATTAAATGTAGCATTTGGGTACATCTTATGCCATAAGATGACGCGTGAATTGTGCTATTTCTATTCCAGTGCCATCAACCCAGTGTACGACCATCCTTTCACAATCACCAATCGGGCGTCGCTAGAGACGATTTTGGCCCAACTGGACACTGTGAATCCCTTGGAATGGGCCTATGAACAGCGTCCCAACACCAAGTGGATAGTGGAGAGGGTCACCAATGTTACGTTCTTCGTGGTTAAACTGACCACCACCGCCATCGGATGAAAGTATTCATCCATGCACTTATAGATACTCGGAATGCGCAAACAACTATCTGAGGATATGTTGCCTCAACGGTATCCTGGCCTGCCCGACGATGATTAGAATAAACGGTTCAGAGCGAACATGGCCGTAGATGGAACTTTCTGAAATGGCGACTTCTGATTGGACAAAAATACATCTAACGGACAGGAACGAATATGAAACATGCAAATGGTGGCCTCTGATTGGACAAGAATATTCTTGAATTGTAAATATACCCAACGCGGCTCCCTCAACGTGGGTATGATGTAACATTGCGGAGAATAAACTATATGAAAAAAACTTCTTGTTGTTGTTGTTCTCTCATGTGTCATCTCAGTTGTTGTTGTTGTTGTTCTCTCTCCGGTCTATATCATGGCGTCAAGGCGTTATGTTAGAGCGGTAAAGCGTAACGACGGGCGTTGACGGGCGTCACTGCATTTCGATGAATTGATGACAATTCCATGGAATATCAGAGCTTCTGAGCTATTTCACCTGGGCGTTGAAGCATTAAGAATGGCGTTGGTGAGCGTTGCTACAAGATGACACCTCACACGACGCATTCGGACCAAGGATGGTCCATTTCTACACCAAATACCATCCTTCACTGCCCCAAAATGCCCACTTTCGCTACTACTCCTACTGATGACGTCACCAATGACGTCACAGATGCTGCGGACAGCCCTCAAATCGAGGTCTGCGCGCCGAGAACTACAAGATGACACCCCACACGACGCATTCGGACTGAGGATGAAGCATCTCTACCCCAAATACCTTCCTTCACTGCCCCAAAATGCACACTTTCGCTACTACTCGTACTGATGACGCCACCAATGACGTCACAGATGCTGTGAACAGCCCCCACATCGGGGTGTACACCCCGAGAGTTACAAAATGACACCTACCAGGACGCATTCGGACCAAGGATGGTCCATCTCTACCTCAAATACCTTCTTGTACTGCCCTAAAATGCCCACTTTACTTACTACTCGTACTGATGACGTCACCGATGACGTCACAGGTGACGTGGGCAGCCCTCAAATCGGGGTCTACACCCCGAGGGCTACAAGATGACACCTTCCAGGACGCATTCGAACCGTGAATAGCCCATCTCGACCCCAAATACCTTCGTGTACTGCCCCAAAATGGCCACTTTACTTAATACAACCAACTGCGCATGCGCAGATTAACGCGACTTGCACTTAAAAACACACCATTCTGAATCTAACCCACACAAGCTTCAATTTGACACCTTCCACGACCCATTCGGACCCATAGCGGTCCATCTCTACCCCAAACACACCCACATACCCCCTCAAAATGTCTGCTTTCTATACCACGGCCAGACTGCGCATGCGCAGAGTATTGACAACGGACGAACCATTAGTGTAGTCAAGTGCTCCTACATGAGAGCTTCAAAATAAGACCTCATACGACACCATTGGACCACCAGGGTCTCACCTAGACTCCAACACGTCCACCCCGTATGGGCCTATACTCCCATAGCCATGCAGTATAGGGCTATGGGCCTATATGGGTCTCGGTGACTTTTTTCAAAAATTTCACCGTTTCGTGCCGGGACACTTCCTATCGTGTTCTAAATGACGAGACTAAGAAAACAAATCCAAACAACCCTACCGCAAATGTATAGAAGTAGGCTTTCCAGTGGGACAAACATCGGTCCTATACCCCAGTATGGGCCTATATGGGTCTATATGGGTCTCGGTGACTTTTTTCAAAAATTTCACCGATTCGTGCCGGGACACTTCCTATCATGTTCTAAATGACGAGACTAAGAAAACAAATCCAAACAACCATACCGCAAATGTCTAGAAGTAGGTTTCCCAGTGGGACAAACATTGGTCCTATACCCCAGTATGGGACTATATGGGTCTATATGGGTCTCGGTGATTTTTTTCAAAAATTTCACCGTTTCGCTCCGCGACACTTCCTATCATGTTTGTCTTGACGAGACTAAGAAAACAAATCCAAACAACCATACCGCAAATGTCTAGAAGTAGGTTTCCCAGTGGGACAAACATTGGTCCTATACCCCCAGTATGGGACTATATGGGTCTATATGGGTCTCGGTGACTTTTTCAAAAATTTCACCGTTTCGCTCCGGGACACTTCCTATCGTGTTCTAAATGACGAGACTAAGAAAACAAATCCAAACAACCATACCGCAAATGTCTAGAAGTAGGTTTCCCAATGGGACAAACATCGGTCCTATACCCCTAGTATGGGACTATATGGGTCTCCCTGAACTTTTTCCAAAAATTTCAACGATTCGCTCCGCGACACTTCCTATCATGTTTGTCTTGACGAGACTAAGAAAACGAGACCCCACAACCTATACCGCAAATGTCGAGAAGTAGGTTTCCCAGGATAGTCCTATCCCATATAGGCATTTTCCGTAATTTAGGATAAAGTCCGTGTTCCGTATTTTTTCAGGAAAATTTTTACATACACCCACCCTGGAACTAGGGGGAGATAACTCTATTGATAGGCCAGCCCCGTTAAGCCCGGCGACCTATATACCCCCGTACCCCATATAGGCATTTTCCCGGCTTTTCGATAAAGTCCGTGTTCCGGTTTTTTTTCAGGAAAATTTTTACATGCACCCACCCCATTGACTGGATGCCCCTTCACATAGGCTTCACTTTGATACCTCACTCGACCCCACTGGACCATTAGGGGCTCCCCTAGCTCCCAAAACGTCTATTTCCATACCCTTTTCCCACAATTCCCTGTCTGCGCATGCGCAGAATGGTGACAACGCTCGAGCCGGTAGTCCAGTCAAATGCCCCTTCACGAATGCTTCACTTTGATACCTCACTCGATCCCATTGGCCCATGAGTGGCTCCCCTAGATCCCAAAACGTCTATTTCCACACCCGGGGTCCACCGCGCATGCGCAGAATGACGCTATTTCAACCCCACATCCAGCCCATCAGATGCCCCTTCACATAAGCTTCACTTTGATACCTCACTCCACCCAATCGGACCATTATTGGCTCCCCTAGCTCCAAAACGTCTATTTCCATACCCTTGGTCCGCCGCGCATGCGCAGAATGACACTAGTTCAACCCCACACCCAGCCCATCGGATGTCCCCCTCACATAGGCTTCACATTGATACCTCACTCGACCCAATCGGACCATGAGTGGCTCCCCTAGATCCCAAAACGTCTATTTCCATACCCTTGTGCCTACGAGAGAATTGGCCTAGTGCGAGTTGTCTTCCTTGCGTCATAATGTGCAGTTGGCGCTCTGGTTGGAATGAAGCGATTATCCGGGGTATCCGGGGGGAATTGGGCTTGAGACGCCCTTTTGTTACACAAAACAGACCTGTACCGTTGTTTTTTTACACGTTTGCAAGTGATTCTACCCTACAAAATTATATCAAACATTCATTTATATGTAATTCATACCACGGAAGACCACATATAGGTTCCCCGATGACGTGATACTCTATCGGTCAGCATACGTTCGACGATCGTTGTAAATTTTTCTTTGCTTGTGCAAACTGGTCCCGCTCGACACTGGGGTCGCACGAATGCTAGAGTGGCCATCTATTAATTTATTTATTTATTTACGGATAAATACGGAGATGAACGCCATTGTGGGGAAAACCCCCAGTACATCTCACCGAAGAAATACGGAGGCGAACGCCATTGTGAGGAAAAACCCCACAGACAGGTCAATACATGCCTTGATCACGCCACCTGACCTCCCCGTGACCTCTCGAAAACAAGTCTGGACATGTACAAAGGTCACGCCTCATTCACCCAAACCGGAAGTGACGTCATATGCAAATTACTGAGGTCAAAGGCCAACTCCATTTCGGTAGGGGATACGATCCAATCGGACCAATAGGGGCTCCCCTAGATCCCAAAACGTCTATTTCCATACCCTTGGTCTACCGCGCATGCGCAGAATAACGCTATTCCAACCCCACACCCAGCCCATGAAATGCCCCTTCACATAAGCTTCAAAATAAGACCTCACTCGACCCCATCTGACCATGCAGCGTATTTAAATTCTGGGGACTACTTTTCCTCCGCGTAGGCGACCGCATCACCGCCCCGGCCGCATCACCGCGGATGAATTCGAGGTCAAAAGTCATGTGACCTTGCCTTCTCAGCCGAGGTCAAAATACTCGCTTCTGATTGGCTGTCCCATTGGAACTCTTCTGTGTTCGGAGGTAGCTTTGTCAAAATACTCGCTTCTGATTGGCTGTGACCTCCCCGTGACCTCCCCAATATGCAAATTTTTGAGGTCAACGTGCGCTCTCCCGTCTTCTATATACTACTTGCACTGTTGATGTAAGTGTCCTATATTCTGAAAATAATGGTTCTCAATGGAGATGATTAAATCTATTTATTCCCATTACATTTACTGTAGGGTATGCATGCTGGTGTACTTGCATATTAAAACGAATGTTCGTCTCCTGTATCTAATTTGATTACATTCGCAACATTTGACTGTTCGATAATATTTACAACGTGCGTTAACCCTATCTGGCCTGGTCGATTTGGGGTGTACCGCAGCCTTGTGGGGGGCGGGCGAAAAGTGCCCCCCTTCCCCTAAATATTTTCGCTATCCTTCCGGCTAGGGGACTGAAAATTACCACACTTTATCTTTGGGTCAAGCTCAACTAGAAAATGTAAAAAAAAATCCAAGATGGCCGCCATGATAACGTCACAGTGACGTCATCTTTAAAAATAGCATTTTTGGCAGATTTTTCGGTCATATTTTTTTATTCAAGCGTTTTCTTCGCAAAAACTGCACGGCAAATAAGTAAATAATAATCTGATACGAAATAAAATATGTTTTACCCACTTTTCCATGCAGAAATGCACAAATTTTAAAGAAATCTGACGATAACGTCACTTTTCTGGTACCCACATGGCCGCCATTTTTGACTTACCCATGTTACCCTGCTCGGGGAGTCATGCAAATAGACTAAAAATGACCCTAATATGATAAGTTACAAAGTCACTGATTATCAGCTCTCAATTGTTTGCCGTTCCGTAGATAGGAGCAAAAAACCTTCAGGGAAGGTGGGGAGGGGGGGGGGGGGAGCGGAAAGTGCCCACCGAGGCCAGGTAGGGTTAAGTCCATGATAATTTTTGAAATTTGAGACCGATGGACTACAAATGTTTCACGCATGAACAACTTCATTTTTAATAATATTTTTGAATCCCATTTATGCGAATTTTGACCTTTTGAGTTAAATAAAATGCATTGTAGCAACTACAAATAACACGATTGTCATAATTATATATGTGGCATTTCATGTCCCCAGTTAAGTTTATAACTGCGCCATTAGAAGGTGTTATTGCATTGTTTGTTATTGTCATACTGGTGACATTAGCCGTTAACAGTACATAATTCCACCATGGTAATATCATAGCAATTGCTAAAGAGCGTATGCAACTGTGGTATATGTGTTTTTGTTATAAGCGGCTTCCTTGGCGCGATACTTAGAAGGCATTCCCTATTAATAAACCTCTTTCGGTTTCCCGATACATTACACTTGGATACGATAGGATTTCTCGGTAAATCTTCACGACGTCATCGAGTAAAACTGAGGACAAATATCAGCCCTGAAATCTTTGTTTTCATCAACCTGCTTTGTTAAAGTTGTGGAGCTGGGACGATCCACGTGTTGGATATATTTGCAGTTACTGTACAGTTTCCTGAATTTGTAACTTTATATTTTTGACAAATATTTGAAGCAAAATGCCGACTATTTGGACATATAGAAGGCTCGTCATCGTACATCGAGCGTAATACTCTATACTTTTATCTTATCTCTGGTGTCAAACCTGAAAAGCAGGCACTCGCTGTGATTAGTTTCAAAGCCTGCAAAATATTGATACAACTGGCATCTCCTACCAAGCTATCTTATATATCTGACGTGAGGGTTTGACAGACAAATTATCCTCCAGAACTATGTCATTTCTGAGCGCTTCCGCTTCTACAAACGAGACCAAAACGATAGGGAATCAGTAGCTAGGCACAAAGTAGAACGGAAAGGAATCACCGAATGTCAAAATGTTGATCCTTTTTGTACGAAGCGACTCGTGACCGACTAGTGTGCGGACTTACTAGTGACGTCATTCAGAAAGCAATTCTCACGGAAAGAGACTTTTCATATGATTAAGCCGGTCAAATAGCATTATCCGTCTATCGTACTCACTACAGGGATGAATACTGGTACATATATGAAACTTTCGGGAACTGTGGTAAAAGTGGACACCTAAAACGTACCTGTTATTCGAATGGACAAAGACTACAAAGAGTTACAAAAAATGGGACAGAACTGGTAAATACCCGCAACAGAGGAATGTTCACTATATCGAAGAGGACAGTGATAGCAGGGGGACAAACAAGGACATTTTATGCGAACTAATGCTTGATGAATTCCAAAAAATAAATCAAGACATTATACAGGGGAAAAACACACACACACAAGCTAACAAAAACCAAAACGGAAAGAAAGCAAGAAAGGAGGAAAAAGGCAGCAAACATAGCATGGAAGAAAATGTTTATCTTATCACGTATATTTTTTGAATTGCATAATACAGTGGAAGTCAGCTTATCACGGCCAGTGCGTCCCCCAGGATGGCATAGTGTGCTCCAAACCAATGAACGTCGGTTCAGCAGAATTAAAAAAAAATCCCTATAAACTTGTTTCGTTTTTCGGTTGAGATCCCATTCATTTGTTCATTATTTCTTTGTTCACGAACAACAAATATACTAACTTTCAACTTATTTTCACAAAGAAACCCTAGAAATAAAGGTATAAAAGGTATACCTAGACCTGAAGATACTGTTTGGTAACTGATGTAAATATGATAAATATGGGGAAGTTTTTCCTACTATTCCAAAAAGGATCACTTCACTTACATTTTTGTCTGGCAACTGCAGGTCGAAAATAGTCCAGTTGTCATCCTTTCTTTGATAGGCATTTAGAAGTCGGCGTATATAACACAAGGCTATACTATGGATAACAACTTCTTTATTACTGTGGAGCAGACGTTTTGTTGGAGATACTTCCAACTTTTTCAAAGCTAATGAACTACATGAATGAATGAAATTGTAGTTTAAGGGTCGCTTCCCATACGGATTTCGCGGCCCATCAACTCCAAGTTTTATGCAAATTTCACGGTACATTTCTTAGTTCATTTAAGATCTTTTCCAGCGCTAAATATTAAAATAAATAATTAAATAATAAATATTAATGAGAGAGCAGAGGGAGATATCAATAGAAGTAAAGAAAAATCGCTATGTACAAATTCGTAAGTCTGTTTTTGACTAGGTTATACTGGTAAATATGTGTTCATTGTAATGAACACATATTTACCAGTATAACTACGTGATTTTTTTTTTAAATTGTAGTTTAAGGGCCGCTTCCCATACGGATTTCGCGGCCCATCAACTCAATGTTTTATTTTAATTTCACGTTACATTTCATAGTTTATTTGAGATGTTTACAAGGGATGTATTTGAAAATAAATAAATGAATAAATAAATAAATAACAAAGAGAGAGCGGAGGGAGATATAAATAGAAGAGAAGAATTGACTATGTACAAGTTCGTGGGTCAGTTTTTTGATTAGGTTATACTGGAGGGTATGTGTTCATTGTGCATTGTAGTCGCGTGAGTGATTCCTTTGTCTTTGTACCCCTTCCTACACACAATGCCGTAAAAAAAAAAATGGGAGAACCATAGGCGGGTTATTCCAGAAATTTGTGCCTGTAACAGTGCTTGGAGTGTGTATCGGTCTACAGGATTGCAGGCTGCGTCCTATATTGCTTGAAAGTTAAAGGATCATATTCTGCATTAAACAATCGTCAGTTCAGTGGCATCTCAGGCGTGGCGCGTTTGGTCTTGTGTGGAGATGATTTTACCAGTTCAGTCTTTCTTAGATGCTGTCACTCACGTCGCTGTTTAGTGATTGTTGTCGTCATCCGTATTCTGTTTCAGGTCTCGTTTCTCTCTGTCTGTCGTTGATATTTTTTACTGAAATACTGTTTAAATTAATGATTTAAATTAAATGAGAAAACGAATATCATATTAACTTGATCAAGGGATCAAACTTCCTATTCTCGAGAAGGAAAATTCATCTCAAACTCGCCTGGCGGTTCGGTTTGGATGTATTTTCCTTTTCTCGATTGAGTTTTTTTTTCTTCAGTTATATGGGATCCTCTTATTACCACATGTAGCCTGCTTGAGTGTGACCTCACTTTACGCTCATACACAGGATTAAGACGATTAGTCCATTATGGCTGCAAAGCTGAGCTGGCCTGAAGTCGAACAGATCCGAACATCACAAACTGAAACTCCAATAAAACTCAACTTACTTAGTAGTTATAATAGTTTTATTTGATAACGAGATGTGGAAGTAAATGACATCAAGGATAATCTGAGCCGATATTTATGAAGGCTAGATCGGTGCCATATGCCATGAATGCGGACATTGGCAGAGTACAGAGACAAGGTGTTATGTATGGCAAGCCGTTTCAGTATTTAATAGGTTATTTGACAAATGTCGAAATCTTTTGCACTTATGTCAAAAGGATTTCAACATATGTGTGAAATACGGTGGCACATAGGGGACATCGACTTTTTAACATAGTTTTTTTACATTTTTTTAATACTTTTTCAGATTTTCTTGAGTATTTTCTCCATTTTTCGCCTATTTTCTACAAACAGATTCTAGTTTATAACATAATTTCTTTAGATTTACACCTTTACACCGCAGAGAAATCCTTTACACCGCAGTGAAAAACTATTCACACCGCGGTGGAAACCTTTACACCGCGGAGAAAACCTTTACACCGCATTGTAAAGGTTTATACCGCGGTGTAGAGGTTTCCATCGCGGTTTAAACGTTTCCACCGCGGAGTAAACGTTTTCATCGCGGTGTAAAGGTTTTCTCCGCGGTGTAAACGTTTCCACCGCGGTGTAAACCTTTCCACCGCGGTGTAAACGTTTCCACCGCGGTGTGAACGTTTTCACCACGGTGTGAAGTTTTCCACCCCGGTGTAAAGGTTTCCAAGAGTTTTCTTTGGTCTTTGGCGAATATATAATACCGACAATGTTACTAGAAATTACAGAAATCTAAAGAAAATATGCTTTAAAGTAGAATCTGTTTGTAGAAAATAGGTGAAAAATGGAGAAAATACACAAGAAAATCAGAAAAAAATGTAACAAACCATTTTTCCCCTATGGGCCACCTTAGTAAAAGAATAAAATACTATAAAACTGCGCAGTTATTTCACATATGTGCAAAGCTGAGCTGGCCTGAAGTCAAACAGATCCGAACATCACAAACTTATGGTGTTCTATTTGTGCCAAGTTTCCGTCGCCTTTTCAAAACGCGACGTCGCCTTTTGAAACGCGACGTCGCCTTTTGAAACGCGACGTCGCGTTTTTAAAACACGACGTCGCCTTTTGGAAAACACGACGTCGCGCGTTTCTTTCCTATGTTTTTGCATTGTAAAACTCGACACAACGGAACTCGACGTCGCGTTTTCAAAAGGCGACGTCGTGTTTCACCCACGTCTTGTTTGGCAATGTTAAAAGATAGGAAAGAAACGCGACGTCGCGTTTTAAAACGCGACGTCCTGTTTTTTAAAAGGCGACGTCGCGTTTTCAAAAGGCGACGTCGCGTTTCAAAATGCGCCGCCTTTTGAAACGCGACGTCGCCTTTCGAAACGCGACGTCGCCTTTCGAAACGCGACGTCGCCTTTTGAAACGCGACGTCGTGTTTTGATAGTAGAACTGCGCATGTCTAGGGATCATTTATTTTCAAGAAATTGTGTAGGTGCCATATTGTACTTTTCAGAAAAGGCTGGTAAGTTGCGGTGAATGCCTTTACACTTGCCTTTCCTATTATTGGATCCAAAATGTCATTTCCTTTCAGTGTACTCAAAATATCACAAAATGGAGGTCAAGCGGATAGCTCTGGCTCACTAATAACAAATGCTCCCTAAACCTGCACATGCGCAGTTGAAAGACCAAAAGGCGACGTCGCGTTTCGAAAGGCGACGTCGCGTTTTGAAACGCGACGTCGCCTTTTGAAAACGCGACGCCGCCTTTTAAAAAACACGACGTCGCGTTTTAAAACGCGACGTCGCGTTTCTTTCCTATCTTTTAACATTGCCAAACAAGCCGTAGACGTGGGTGAAACACGACGTCGCCTTTTGAAAACGCGACGTCGAGTTCCGTTGTGTCGAGTTTTACAATGCAAAAACATAGGAAAGAAACGCGACGTCGCGTTTTAAAAACGCGACGTCGTGTTTTCCAAAAGGCGACGTCGTGTTTTAAAAACGCGACGTCGCGTTTCGAAACACGACGTCGCGTTTCAAAAGGCGACGTCGCGTTTCAAAAGGCGACGTCGCGTTTTGAAAAGGCGACGGAAACTTGGCACAAATAGAACACCATACAAACTGAAACTCCAATAAAACTCAACTTATTTAGTAGTTATAATAGTTTTATTTGATAACGAGATGTGGAAGTAAATGACATCAAGGATAATCTGAGCCGATATTTATGAAGGCTAGATCGGTGCCATATGCCATGAATGCGGACATTGGCAGAGTAGAGAGACAAGGTGTTATGTATGGCAAGCCGTTTCAGTATTTAATCGGTTATTTGACAAATGTCGAAATGTTTTGCACTTATGTCAAAAGGATTTCAACATATGTGTGAAATACGGTGGCACATAGGGGACATCGACTTTTTAACATAGTTTTTTTTACATTTTTTATACTTTTTCAGATTTTCTTGAGTATTTTCTTCATTGTTCGCCTATTTTCTACAAACAGATTCTAGTTTATAACATAATTTCTTTAGATTTACACCGCAGAGAAATCCTTTACACCGCAGTGGAAAACTATTCACACCGCGGTGGAAACCTTTACACCGCGGAGAAAACCTTTACACCGCGGTGGAAACCTTTACACGGCATTGTAAAGGTTTATACCGCGGTGTAGAGGTTTCCACCGCGGAGTAAACGTTTTCATCGCGGTGTAATGGTTTTCTCCGCGGTGTAAACGTTTCCAAGAGTTTTCTTTGGTCTTTGGTGAATATATAATACCGACAATTACAGAAATCTAAAGAAATTATGTTATAAAGTAGAATCTGTTTGTAGAAAATAGGTGAAAAATGGAGAAAATACACAAGAAAATCAGAAAAAAAATGTAAAAAACCATTTTAAAAAGTCGATGTCCCCTATGGGCCACCGTAGTAAAAGAATAAAATACTATGCAACTGCGCAGTTATTTCATACATGTTGAAATGTTTTAGACATATGTGGAAAAGTTGTATACATACATGTAAGTAAAATTATTTTATACATAAGTGAAATAGGTAATTTATTTAACATATGTGCAAATCTTTTCCACATATGTATAACACTTTTAAACACGTCTAACATTTTTACGCATATGTCTGAAAAATTTGACATATGTTGAATAAACGTTTTTCAACATATGTGGCAGAGTTTTGCATATATGTATAAAACTTTCAACATATGTGCAATACTTTTCCACATATGTCAAATAGTTGCAACTTCTGTACAAGGCATCGACTGTTTCTCAGATATCATTTTGGCGCCTTTTCTACAGCAAACAAAAGAACAAACTGCCTTCAGTAATAACGTGGTCTTCAGTAAGTTTCACCTGGATAAGAGACCGAGCCCATTTGTTTGTTTTTCTCTGACCTGATTACTTCTATACTACAGTATTTCGATTCTGTTTGTGAGATCATTGCTTGGTTAATTCAGGCTGTGTACCCGTCCCTGTTCCGCTTCTCACTTTCATTTCAAGAATGTGTGGTCCCACCGTACTCCATCCCACACATAGCTACTAGTTTGTACGATCTGCGTTAGTAACAGGAGTAAAGGTGCATTTAGAGACGATGGTAGGTGTGGACCTTGAATCTACAATAATGTAGTACTATTATTATTACATCGGAGAGACGAAAAAGAAACCTCGAAGGGACAGTTTCATTTTGAAACGGTTGTTAGATAACAAAACTTCACGAGAGATTATAATACCACATGAAGCAATATATTTCCCTTCCAGTAACTCTCCTGGCATTTATTTGACATATGAACAAATTTTTTGCACATATGTGAAAAACAGTTTATTTAACATACGTGGATTTAACATGTATATTAAAACGTTAAACATATGTGAAATAGTTAATATATTTTACATATGTGTAAAACTTTTGCACATATGTCAAAAACTGTTTTTACACGTATGTGAAATTCTTTAAAACATATGTGCAAAACTTTACAACATATGTGGAATAACCAATTAAAAACTGAAACGGCTTGCCATAGTTATCAGCACGATGTTCCGTCCGCATATGTGCAAACTTCAAATCTACGGTAAATACGTCACTCATAGTTGGAAAACTCCTGCCCAACATAGAAGACATGATACTTTAGATACTTTATTATTGCTCGTTTTTGCCCGAAGGCTAAAGGCACCACATAAAAGCGAACATAATACAGGACATATAAGATATACAAGCAATACATAAAAAGCAATACACACAGGACATATAAAAAGTACAAGCAATACATAAAAACAATACGATCAAAAACTATTCACTGATACATAGGGTTACATAGGATTACATATGATACTTTATTGCACTATTGTGCCCGTAGACTAACAATTACAAGAAACAAACAAACATGGTATACATATACATGCAGAACATAACAGGGTTGTGGGGCTTGGAAGCCAACAACTTCATCGACAGGAGAGACCACAGTGATATGAATAAGAATAATGGCGAGTCGGCAATGCGTTATTAGAGCTTAGTCGAACATACATGGACAAATTTTGCCACGGCATTTACTATTGGCTGCGATTTCGAGGTCATTAACATAATAAGTAAATGGGCATTTGATAATTGAGTATAAGTATCACTGGGCATAAGAGGTTGTATGGTGTTGAACAAGATATCTGTCTCAGTTTTGAATCTTTTACATTCCAAAAGAAAATGTTTTCTCATCTTCGAGCACTTGGCAAAAAGTACAGAGTCTTTGATCTCGGGGGATGTCTTTTTTGATATCGCCCCCTTTCGATTAGTAGAAAGGTTATGTAAGATTATTCCAAGATACTTGTATTTATTAACACTCTCGACTGGGTTACCATTAATATGGAAATTATAACCAGCTGCTTTGTTAGAACCAAAAGTAACAATTTTTGTCTTTTTAATATTAACAGATAGGTCCCACTTATTAATATACAGACCGAGGTGATCAAGTTTCGCTTGTAGGTCTACCTTATCCAGAGATAACAGAACAATGTCATCAGCATATGTGAGGCAAGGCACAGACTCGCCCCATAAGGTGGGGGACTTGCAACCATTTAGGCCATCCAGCAAATCTTTGATATAGATGTTCAAAAGTATCGGACTTAACACATTACCCTGATGAACACCTCTGGTGATAGGGAAGCTATCACTCAAACATGCTGCAGATTTAACCCTAGACTGGCTGTGACAATACATGTTTTTTATAACATTATATATGTTACCGGTTATCCCAGCTTTCTGAAGTTTTAAGAAGAGGGCATCATGCCAGACAGAGTCAAAAGCTTTACTGAAATCAACGAAGCAAGCATGAAGCTTATTTTTCTTACCAGTGTATTTATCTATTAAGATTTTCATTACAAATATATGGTCTGTGGTCCTACAGCCCTTTTTAAAACCTAACTGAGACTTTGAGATAAGTCCATATTCTGCTGCAAAATCAGTAATTCTAGTATTAAGTACAGAGCAGAATATTTTCCCCATACAGCTATTCAAAGTAATACCACGATAATTATTGGTATCGATGGTGTTACCACTTTTGTGGATTGGAACTATCAGGCCCGTTGCCCAAGATTTTGGGAATTGCCCTAAAGCTAGCACTTTCTTGAAGAGCAATAGCAAGATGTCCTTGATATATGGGAATGCAGTTTGGATCATCTCATTACTTATGGAGTCTAGTCCGCAGGCTTTTCCCTTCTTAAGGGTTTTAACAGCTTCTAGGATTTCCTTCTCGTTAATAGGGGTGTTTAGCGATGGGGAGTGTGTGGGTTGGCTTTCCCAATTTGACAGCTCACTTCCACCTCTGATTTTCTCTCCTGCTGGATATGCGCAGTATGAGGACTATGTAAGGTTTTGTAATGTTCAAACCATGTGTTAATATCCACTTTATCAGATTTATTATTATCTTGTTTAAGTTTTTTTTAAAGTATTCCAGCAGGACGATGAGTCTTTGTACGAAGAGGCATTCAACTTCTTCAACAAGCTCTGACGATATGATGATCTACACTTCCTTGTTTTGGTTCGATATTCTCTCTGTTTCTTGAAAAATTTGGATTTGATACTGGGGTTTGTATCATTTCGGTTATAGGCATTGTTGAGACTTACTAGCTCTTTATGCAATACTTTACAATCATTGTCATACCAGGGTTTATTAAGATGTTTCGGTTTACATGTACTGGTTTTATTGATCTTCTCCATACTATCATCCGCTGCTTTTAGGAGTAGGTCATTAACCATTGATGTGTACATATCCGGATCAGTTTCCGGTTGATATAATTTATTGATTGTATCAGAAATAGGTAACAGCAACAAGCTTTTGATAAATTTTGTGCTTGTGTCAGAATCCCAAACATATTTTGGGGGTAATGGATGACTTGCAGAGGCTGATGAGGGTAAATATGATGGCCGAGAGCCCCAAAGACCGGTTTTAAGTTTCACAGATACCGCTTTGTGATCAGAGATACAAGTTAGGGGGTGAACTTTCATCTCCAAGACTTGTTGTTTAAGTTGGGTGTTAACAATAATGTAGTCCACTACACTATTACCAAATTCTTTTACACATGTAAAATCTCCAAAGAGGTCACCCAATGTACGGCCATTCAGTATCCTGCATTGCTGGGATCTACAAATATCAATTAATTTTCTACCCATATTTTTAATGCAGTCATCCTTTGAATTCCTATTGACAGTTGAATCACTTATATAAAAGTCAGGCAAGGGTACATGATTAACATCATCATCATCTGAAATATAATCAGGTAAGAATATGGAAGCCGGATGCGGCCATTCGTCGCTTCGTCAAATCGACTTTTTAAAAGTCGAAGTCGTAGTCAAAGTCGAAGTCGATTCGGCGATTTCACGAAGTGAAAGTCGAAGTCGTAGCGAAAGTCCAAGTCGATTTGGCGATTTCACGAAGTGAAACTCGAAGTCGTAGCGAAAGTCGAAGTCGATCCGGCGATTTCACGAAGTGAAAGTCGAAGTCGAAGTCAAAGTCGAAGTCGATTCGGCGATTCGACGATGCGAAGTGACGAAGTCGCGAAGTGGAATTTCACTTCGCGACTTCGTCACTTCGCATCGTCGAATCGCCGAATCGACTTCGACTTTCGCTACGACTTCGACTTTCACTTCGTGAAATCGCCAAATCGACTTCGACTTTCGCTACGACTTCGACTTTCACTATCGACTTCGATCGCTTTCGCTACGACTTCGACTTTCGCTACGACTTCGACTTTCACTACGACTTCGACTTTCACTACGACTTCGACTTTTGAAGATACAGTTGGGCGCATGATCGGGAATAACATAAAAATATGTAAAATAAAGCTTGTGGGGTGCATTTGACGAGTAAATGTTCAGGGTACTTTGATCGTTAAAATACTTGCGCTACCCAAAATATTTAGTAATTTTGACGTGAATATTTTTCCGCTTTGCTGGAAACCATCTGTGCTGTCAGTGTCTCCTCCGTCGATATTTTCTACTTCTCTTCCAATTTCATTCTAATTTTGTCATAAAAATACCAACAGGTACTCGGATTTATTGAAATGTTGGCTTTCAGAAAATATAAAGTTTTACTAAAAACATTTGCGAAAATACTGCATAGAAATCAGTACTGAAAACAACTGAGATCTGGCTGCATACGTCGAAACCCGCTAGACTGGGTATACAAGTATTTGGAGCGAGACTCAACAGTCCCTGGTGCAAACCAGAGCTAATTCAGGGTCATTTTTATACCTGAAGAACACCAACAAGGCAGGTGAGAAGAAATAAAAAATAAAAATAAAATAAAAATCGGGGCGGGCGGTGATGGGAAACAAGACATTTTTTATGGGACCTAGCCCGACTACGCTTGTGGAATTATCTGCAGGTAAAAGTTGCAATCATATGATATTGTTCAGATAGTATCACTGTGCCAACAATGATCAACCGCAATTTCAATGTTAATCACATTATGGCGTGAATGTATAGAAGTATTATGTGATAAATATTTGTTCAGGTGACATACGGTTTAATTGGCCACATCTGTGACACTCCTTGTTTCGCGTTTGAACCGAGTTGTATCTTTTAAATTACTCAGAGGTTCATCTCTCTCGCCAATTGTCATAATCCACCCTTATCGTCCGCGATGAATCCAAAACTTTGACATGAAACTTTATGCTCCTTCTCTTCAAATTAAAGCCTTAACCAACCCCTCCAACACTTACACTCTCTGATATCGTTAGCCTCTACAGACACGGTATATAACTTTGATGGTTCTCAAATTACGAGCTCCTTTTCGGGCAGTACTTTTGTAAGTACGCCCGTATATGAGAACAGTTGCAATTGAACCTGCACCGAAATCAACGAAATGTCACCGATTCGCCGTATGGCAGCACAAAAAAAACCCAACAGCAAACAAACAAACAAAACCAATGAAAGGCCTATAGAATCCCCTAAATATTCAACTTTATACTTTTTATTTTATTTCCATATATGATACATATAGAAATTATCATCATTAAGATATGGAACATGTGAAATACAGTGACATTAAAACATAAAATACACATTACACACATAAGACCTATACAAAAGTCACGGACACCTCTATTATGACATAAAAACAGGTAGGACAACATGCACTCTTACATAAAAACATAAAACACTAAGACATGTAAAACAGACACTAGGACATAAATACCTATAAAACAAACGCTATGACATGAAAACCTATAAACAAACACTATGACATAAAAAACCTATAAAACAAACACTATGTGTATGATAAAATAAAAGTGGAGGTGGGGTAACAGTCTTGCTCTGTTATGCAAGAAAAACTGTTCACAAACCTTAAATAGGGGCCAACTTTCTTGTGAAGCGGAAATAAGTTTATTTCCGATTATGCGCCCAACTCCGTCTTCAAAAGTCGAAGTCGTAGTGAAAGTCGAAGTCGTAGCGAAAGTCGAAGTCGATTCGGCGATTCGACGATGCGAAGTGACGAAGTCGACTTCGTCACTTCGCATCGTCGAATCGCCGAATCGACTTCGACTTTGACTACGACTTCGAATTTTAGAAAGTCGATGTGACGAAGCGACGAATGGCCGCATCCGGCTTCCATAGATACCCGTACGGGCATTAAGATCGCCTAATATCACTAGGTCTCCCCTGCCACTGAACAGAGTCATATCCTCCTCAAGCTTATCCATGAGATCCATGCTATTTATTCTGCCAAATGAGGAATTTTCTGGGGTATGTAGCATACACATAGACATCCCTTTCCATACAAAACCTATGCTTACAAAGTTTCACCCATACTGCAGATTCACAGTTATTGTTCAATATCGGGCTGATGCCTTGAGAGATCTCATCCCTAACTAATATGGCCACCCCTCCAGAGGCTTTCCTAGCCTTCAGGTGTTTGGGTCTATGTTTCACTTGTTTCAGACTAAATCCAGGGAGACAGATATCTGAATCCTGCATAGAATGGGTCTCAGTTATCCCAATTATGTCAAGAGACTTACAAATATTCAAAGTAGTTTCACTGTGAAATTTGTTTTGACGGACGCCATGTACTTTTGTTATAAAACCATTAATATTCCAGACTCCTAATCGGAGAGTATTCTTGTGATGCATTACACACATAGGCAGCGAAAAGCTAGGCGTATGGACTGAGTGTGATGATATGACTAGTTCAGAAAGAAAATTTGTTATTCATAAATGAGTGCCACAGAGCTTTGTATAGCCATTGCAGTCCACATAAGACTAATAATAATATTGGTAAGGTGCACTAATAGGTAGTATCATATGTTAATTAAAATTAATTACTGATAAAATACATGTACTACATAATGATCAGGGTTACATGACACATGTTTAAAATCGATTACTGATGTCATATAAAAGGCACACAACAAAGTTGCCATACCTGTACCAATCAGGTTACCGTACCAGCAGATCACAGTTCAATACATCAGGATAATATGAGCTGACATTCCATACCTGTATACAATAATAGGTAACGGTGTACCAATGAGGCAGAATCATATATTAATTTAGAGTAGGTTTCTAATATAAAATCACATATTTGCTTTCAGACTTTAGCACATAGTAGTCAGGGTTTCGCATCGAATGTTAATTAAAAATCAATATGTTAATTAAAATTCAATTTCTAGTGGATCACATTCAGGTTACATAATCAGGTGTTAATTAAAAATCGAGTTCTGGTGTATCACATAAAAAATCAAGGTTACATGTATGTATCACAGAATGGAATCATTCAGAATTCTATTACAAACAACAATACACCAGACATAAAAGTCGGTGTCACATATTGATTTCTGATGTACATGTAGCACATATTGGTCACTCAGGTAGTTGATATTTGTTGGACCGGCAAATATTGATTACATGTAAGATTATGAGATCAGACACAAGGTTACCATGGTTACCATACCAATCCGATGTTAACACAACGGTAGATCATAATGCCAAGCAACAGATGAATCGAAGCTAGTCGGTACGAACAAACTTATACATGTACACTAATAGAATTTCAGATAGCCACATGAATAAAGTTACAGATTTTGAGCTCCCTTAACTGTTACGGTACTAGAACACAAGGTTAGTTGGACAGACGCTAAATATTTCATGTATAGCAGGCTACAATCTGATTAAAACTCAGTCTTAATAACCGCTCCTCTATCTGACATGTCGCTAATTAAGATCTGGGACAGTCCCTATCTTAAATCTGTCGCGCATGTCAGACTGGCGACCAATCACAGTCCAGCCTCAACAGGCGAAGGGGTGCCTACATTCAGTGGCGGCGAAGTTCAAGGCGAGATCGAAAATTATGATGTGTCATGAATTTGACCTGCCGGCGTTAAAGCAGGAGTAACTGCAGATGCTTTCTACACTGTATAGCCGTTCTTCCTACCGGCTACGGGAAATCTTTATGTTGCCGAGTGCACGGACGAGGCGCAGAGGCGCAGATCCATGCAGGCCACTGACGAAGTTCTCGGCTTCAGTCCATGGGCGATCAACGAAGATTATTATTTGCTTCCCGTTGCTCTCTTCAATGACAGACCAGGTGAAAAGATCAAGGGATATTTCTTCACTGCTGGATATATAGGTACGGTTATTTTGTTTCATAAAATCAGTTCATAACTGCATTGCAACAACAACGATAATATTAGGAGAGAAGCAGACACGCGATACTACGAGGCGTCTCATTGGGCGACTATTTGACCCGGAAACTATTTGGTTCGGAGTTCATCTGACGGATTTGTTACAGGGACTGTCCCAGATCTTAATTAGCGACATGTCCGACAGAGGAGTGGTTATTCTGAGTCTGAGTTTTAATCAGATTGAGCAGGCTATTAATTCCACGATCTAGTATTGTCCCTATCGTAACTGTCACGCACATTAAAATAGAACTCATCAGGCTCTGGGAAGATAGAGTGATCATAGTTTACAAGTTCATTTGTAGCTGAATAGTCGGCCCAATCGTCTCGAGATTTTGGGAAGTCTCTCACATGGTCTGCATACCGGGTACCAGAATTGTGTCCCTTTGCATACTGGGTACCAGAGTTGTATCCCCTTGACCGATGATGTTGCCGACTGTACTGATTTGCTGGTCTTCTATCATAACCACTTCTGTGGTGCCCGATGTTCTGGTGGGCATGCCCGTTATACTCATGTATAGGGTATCTTCCACGACTGTTGTGAACAGCTGATGGAATCGTATTAGTCACTCTAAGTTTAGGGTGGCGTGGTTCACACTTATTCACTTTGCGGATGGCACTAATAAGGTTGGCTGCGAGAGCCTTTGTACCTGCTGAAGACAGATGTACCTTATCAGGTGTGTAGAACTTTTCATTCACATTTCCACGAAATGCTAAGTTGTCGTGGTCCACGAATACTGTATTACTAGAGGAAAGCAGTTTATTCTCAAGTACACAATTGAACAGTGACCTGTTTATATTGAGATTTCGGTCTCCCACAGGAGTTGATTTGGAGATCACTAGTATAGAGTCGGGATGCGTCACTGACAGAGATTCAACCAGGGATGTGTATTTTGATATACGTCGACAGAGTCGTCTTCTCTCAGATTGTTAATGCGCACATGGATGACAGCGGTGTCACCGTTTTTAAAATTTGAACTCTGAAGAGCGGAGCGCACATCATCAATCTTTGAGGCGCGCACAGAACTGACATGGGAGTCCACACTGGCCCTAAGGAGTGATGACTGAACATGCTTGATGATCGAATCACCAGCTAGAACTACTTTGTAGGTTCCGCCCTCGTTAGGCAGTTGCATCATTTTTGAAGCTGCATCATCTGGCACTATTGACACCTCCTTCAAATTTAGATTTGGGGGGACAATCTGACCCGGGTCCCTCCGAGGAATGGCCTGTGCTGGGAGCGCTGTGGCGGCCAGGTCAGCCGATTTAGCCACCGCTGCAAACGAGCGAGCACTCTTGTTGGGAAAGGAGAATTGACAATCGAATTGACTATCATTCAATAGGGGGCACAGTTTTTCACCAATTTCAGTTAACAGTTTATTATTTTCCTTGTTGCTCTCGGTCAGGCTTGTGTCAACACTAGATATTTTCTGTTTTATGTCGGTTACACACTGTTGGATACAGACTTTGAGTTCTTGTTGAGTATCCTCCACCAACTCCGTACTTGGAGCCCCATTGCATACGATGGAGGCACTGGCAGTTTTTGCCAGTCGCTCAGTGATTCCATTTAATGCCACCTCAGTGGACAAAGATGCATTACTCACTAGTTTGGGTATAGTTACTGCCATCTCACTGACCAGTGTATCGGTATTGGTTTGACGAGTTTTGATTTCATGTACATCACTCACGATCAGTTTACAGCATTCCTCAAGGTTTTGGATAGCCTCAAAGACAAAGCTGAGATTGGGGCCAGTTTGTTTTTCAAGTAGTACACCTACCGGTTCGGGAACAGGCTCCACAGGGGTACTGTTACTGGTTCTCTATGAGTTCTTCCGTAGCAACACTAAGATGATTTAGTAGGTCGGTGTCAGGGCTGCAACAGCCCTCACATTTAAATTTCCTAGCCGTATTCAGATACTTCGAGAGTTCATATGTTGGGAGACCAACACATATATAGTGCAACCATAACTGGCAAAAGTTGCACTGGATCATAGTTTCGTTGTCGGGTTTGCCGCATACGTTACACGATGACGGTACGATCGGATCCGCAGAATTTGCGTCGACAAAGATTGGCCTAGATTCAGAATGGCCGTCGCCATCTTGCTTTTCCCATTCTATATGCGGGATAGGGGGACTAGTTTTCCCAATCAATAATTCAAAACTGGAGTGTCCTGCATCGAGCATGTGCGCCTTAGCTTCGCTGTAAGACTTAAATATTTTGCATTTTGCACCGCTCACTCCGGCAACATCCTTCCTGCACCTGTCCCAGTCGGAGTACAAGGCCACATTTTTTCCACTTGTTACGGCGTAGAAGACCGATTTCGATTTGGTTTTTCCAGACATCGTTTTACTTGCCGAGTTTTACCATATATTGCAGTAAATTGTTATAATATAGTTCACCGGCAGTGTTCCCAATCTCGGGAGATACTTCTTGATATAAAAGTCGATAACACTCAGCCCAAAATCGCCTAAAAAAAGTTAAAAATTCATCACAGATTTCATAAAACGTCCGAGAGCCGCCATCATGTGCGTCAACATGTGTGAGCGAGAAGTTAACGTAACTGGACTCAATGCAGGATTGAACAGATACGTCAAAGGCCTACCAGGAATGCAGGTTTATCGGGATACCATTTATTGGTGACAGGTAGAGATGACCTTGAGCACTTGCAAAAACCTTGAGATACTCAAAAAAACGGGATCCGTTTGAAGAGGAGTAAATGCTGTCTCAAGAAATCCTGGCAAAGCCCATGGGTATTCTAGTAAAGTCTACATATCCACCACCGTTCTGTCGTGATTGCTTATATGAGGGATGAACCGAAAACAGACGAACAGAGATCTGCTTGAGCATGTGAGGGCAGCCTCAAATTGTATCTAATTAAACACATTGACAAATCTTTGGAAGAGGAATTGAATATAATTGCCCATGTAACCGCTTCCTCAAACATACTGTTAGACAGAAATGGTCCGTCTCTGTATGGTGAATGATATTAATGAATAGTGCTATATAAGGGATCACGTTCAGTTCATCGAAGCAGGTTTTTGATGTCTTCGAGATGGATTGAGAACATTTTCGACTGAAAACGAGAGATCAGAACCGGGATCCCTAGAAATGTCTCCCGGTGCTATCTCCATCGGAACTTCCCGGTGTTCTTGATGAATATGAAATTTATCGGTGATCTTGAAGTGATCCGTGTTTTTATATGTCTGTGTTTTGTTGCTTTTAATTT
The DNA here is from genome assembly GCA_036873755.1 of Hanleya hanleyi. Lineage (NCBI taxonomy): Eukaryota > Metazoa > Mollusca > Polyplacophora > Lepidopleurida > Hanleyidae > Hanleya > Hanleya hanleyi. Next base: position 21,042 of record JAVTVY010035084.1, on the reverse strand, counting down.
TTGCCTTTCTTAGCTTCTCAGGTGTCACACCAAGCTTCATTGAATTTCTCGGTCCCTCTACTCCCGAGAACTTTGAATTTACCCGCACAACTCTATTGATATTAAAAAAAAATCTATGTATTTCGTCAAGCTCGTCACAAGTGCCATCGCTGCTCCTCTGACATACATCATGAACTTGTTCTTTAAATCAGGTATTGTTTCAGAATCAAGCAAGGTGACTCCACTATTCGAATCGGGTGATGCAACTGTCTTCGCGAACTATAGGACAATATCGGTGTTACCAGCCCTCAACAAAATTCTTGAGAAACTTGCAATAACCAGGATGACTGAATTCTTAGAAACAAATAATACCATTTCTGACAGTCAGTATGGATTTAGATCCAAGCAATCAACCGCTCAAAATTTCTCTGTATGATATATTGGCTGCTGCGAAGGGTTTTAGAGACTACAGTGTTACTTTCTTAGATCTTTACAAAGCCTTCGACACGGTTAACCACGACATACTAAAGTAGTAGTAAGAATACAGATTCTGTCCGAAAAATGAGGCGGAGTTGCCATGGTGACGTGACGGATGACGTCGTGGTGACGTGACGTCAAGGATGACGTCACATCCGGTCACGTGAAATCCAGGTCACGGGGGATGTATTCCTCCGCGGTGATGCGGTCGGCGGTGATGTGATCAGGGAGAAGGCTCCGCGCGCAGAAAGTAGCCCCTTGGGTTGACTCCCAAGATTAGTGTATACGGGGAATGCCTGGATGGGAGCAAAGGGTGGTCTTTTTTATTTATTTTTTTCTTCTTGTGGATTTTACTATGGGTTGTGGGATCTTGTTTTTGTCATCTTGAGCTATAGAACACGATGGGAGGGGTCTAGAAGCTAAGCGATGAATTTTTTTGAAAAGTTCAGGTAGGTCTGGAAATAGGCCCATGCTGACTCAGTGGATAATATTGGTCCAACTGGGAAACCCTCTCCTAGACATTTGTGGTGTGGGTTGTGGGATCTTGTTTTTCTCGCCTCGAGCTGTAGAACACAATGGGAGAGGTCTCGAAGTTAAGCGGTGAAAGTTTTGGAAAACTTCAGGTAGGCCTGGATAGGCCCATTCTGTCTCAGTGGACAATGTTTGTCCCACTAGGATAAATGTGGCCAGTAAAAAGAAAAAACATAAATGGTATGACCAGGAATGTAAATCTGCGAAAGGGCGAACAAAAGCCAGTTATTCGCTATATAATATTGATCAAACGAGCGATGCCAGGCAAAATTATCATTATCATGCAGTAAAGAAAGAATATAAGAAAATGGTTCATCAGAAAAAACCCCAGAATATTACCTCCGTCTCATTGGTCAGCTGGAGCATGCCAGAGAATCCAATGCTTCATACTATTGGAATCTACTAAAAAAGATAGGAACTGAACATAAAGCCGAGTTAACCATTCCAGTCGACAAAAATCTCATGGCAGACCATTTTATATCATTGCTTGGTCAGCCTACATGTAATGTTGGAGAGGGTCAATTCCATAAGCCCTCCATAGAGAGTTACTATAATGCTACTCTTGATAATACAATCACTGCCGAGGAAATTTTGGTAGCTCTTCGGGATATAAAGAGTAACAAAAGCCTTGGAGAAGATGAAATCAGCAATGAACTTATTAAAACTGTCGTTCCACTCATTATCGACCATGTTGTCAGACTTTTCAACATAATATTTGACAATGGTTGTTTTCCAGATGAATGGCGGAACTCTTGTCTGGTACCAATTTATAAAAAAAAGGCAGTCACTCAGACCCGAATAATTACAGGGTGTGAAATATGGAATTTCTTAGCCACCATACTTGGCCCAGCAATTTGTGCATGCAAACTAGAAGTATTTTATTTCCAGTGCCGTCTGTTTTGATTAAGCTATTTCCGAGATTTCATTTCATGACCTTTTAGGTCATGTATTGTAACTCTATGGTTTAATATTGAACTGCACTATATTGACTCTGGTGGCAGAGTACTTGGAGCCGTTATTAGTAAGTGTAGATATATATCAGATCTCGGTTTTCAAGCTTATACTACGCTGTTTGATAAATGTTTCCTTCTCGTGTTAGATTATGGGGTCTCTGTATGGGGAATCTAAAAAAGTACTTTGCAGTCGGGTAATAATATTGTTAACCGAGCACAAAGATATTATCTCGAGGTACATAAATTGACCCCACTGAATGCATCAATGATGATTTTGGATGGCCATCATTAAAGTCTGTAAGAAATGTTGAAATAATACGATTATGGAACCGGTTAATTGTAATGTGTAACTCCAGGTTAACCAAACAGATATTCCTCTGGGATACTGATCAACAAGGTGACTGGAGTACCTATGTTAAGAAAGTTCTTACTGAATTGAATATGGTTCATATATTTGGGAAAACTGTATCGTGTTATATTAATTATGTGCAAAATGCTTTGGCGATGCAAGACTCTGATCGTTGGTCCCAAGCTGTCCTGCAGATACCCAAATTAAGAACATACGTTGAATTTAAGTCCGAATACAAAACAGAAAAGTGTCTCCTGTTTAATCTGACAAAATTTGAGAGGTCAGTGTGCTCCCAGCTACGCTGTGGTGTCTTGCCCTGGAGAGTGGAAGTGGGTAGATATGGAGGGAGAGTCTTGATAAAAGGATATGTGAAGTTTGTGATAGTGGGCAGGTGAAGGGTGATAAAAACACTTTATATTTGTTTGTAAATTGTAGGAGATTGAAAGGCGAAAATTGGTAAGGGGAGTTAACTGGGATGTAAATATTATACCTGTGGTGACAAGATGGCTTTTCTCTTTGATCAATATACGAGAAAAATGTGTCATTTCATATAGGCAGCGTATTGTAAAAGGCGTGCAAAATTATTTTCACCTTGAACCACGTGGCATTCCGGGAATATTTTAATGTTTGTAGTGGTTGATAAGCCCAGTTAGGGCTGGGTAAATTTTATAACCTTGAATTCTTGTGGAACGCGTGGACCATGTACCTATCATTATAAAAAATAAACTGTGCTATACTATACTATAATTTCACAAGGGAATGTCGGCGCCCGTACAAGCCCACTTTCCGACGAAACTTCCCACAAATTATATTGGCGAGCGATGCTTCAGGATATAAAAAAAAATTCCGGATACAACAAGAACATTAGTGAACAACAGCATCTGAAAAATTTATACGTCTGCGTTTTCCAGCTTCTTTTGCGCTGTACCGGTGGTGGTAGCCTCGCTTCCATTCGCGAGGATCAGTTCTTCAAAGTCAGCTCGTGTGGACGGGCACGAACACAGCAATGATCGTCTGAACTCTTGCAAAGTGTCTTAACGTTTGTCGTCGGGGTGTCGCACGGTGGAGCGGTTCCTCATCTATCAAGGAGCGGCGGTCCAGCCCAGCATTTGTGAGTAAGCCGATTCCTTCTCCATCCTGTACATCAGGGCTGGCACATGACTATTTTTCTTGGTGTCACAGCTCCCGCTCTCCTCATCTTCTTGCATCGGACTCCCCTTCTATTCCTGCATTCAATGAAATGGTCAACCGGACGGTGAACAGTGAACATGTTTGGTTCCAGTGCCTTAACCTTGACTTTCGCAATCCTCTTGAATTACTCCTCGTGTGAGTTCTCCTTGAACTGCCTTGTGATTCTGACCGAACGGAATTCCAAACTGATGTCCATGACTGTATGCCAAATTGACATTTCAATGATGCGATCGACCCAAACACCATTCCTTCCTATAACAGCGACATGTTTCTCCTCTTCCTTGGTGATGTGGCAGCGTGTGCCAGAAACCTCTGGAACGAGTCCATTCCGTGGATACAGTATCTACAGGTATAGTTTGATTCGTTTCGCTTAACAGAGCCTTATAAATGGCTAGTGATTGAACATAACTGTGTTGTGATTTATTTTCTGCCTGGACTTCCCTGAATTTTCTGTCTGACGTTGTGACTTTCCCATTGATTGACAATAGTGTGTGTGATGAGCGGTTTGTAATCTACAGAAATGGGTCATGCCCTAACGAACTCTGAGACATTGTATTCTCATAACTTTCTTGAAACAATCTGGACTGAATCCTCAGGTTGGTAACATGTATTGAACAATCATCTTACATGTATGTGTGCCATGATAACGCCTTATATGAACTGTTGACATCTTTTGTATATTGTGCGCGTTTTGTTTCGTTTATTATCGATAATACTGCATGCCCAGTGAAGTTGATAAATCGTTGATGAAACTGGTAGATTGCATGAACTTTGTGACTGGTAAATTTAGTAATTTGCAGATTGATAAATCTAGCCATTGAACTTTGGATGAGAACATTGTGATGTGGTTCCACAATTATTTTTTATTATGACTTTTATCGCGATCGGTTTCCATAATAGCTAGTGTAGCTGGTAAGCTGAACACTTAACGTATTTGAGCTAAATGAAACTAAGGTTATCGCGTATATTGATAGCTCCTTGATACACTGAGTACATGTACGTACTAGTTATTGCAGCATGTAATGCTGGAAGGCTGTGAAAGCCTAGTTGATGTCGGCTGACGAGCCCCTACAATCCCCGGTTAGGCTATAAGAGCCTGGGTATTTGTGGTTATTTGTGGTTATTTGTTTCTGTATCATCCTGAATTTTTAATTATTATTGTATGGATCCTCAGGTATAAGTATAAGACGTCGGCTGACAACTTGGTTTCAATTAACACGTATTGGCAACTTCCTTAAGTGCAGTACAAATTGCATCCATGTCAACCGTAAATCTTCTAGCTTTCATAATGAGTAACATGAGGTCCTAATGTTAACCCTTCAGGATGAGGTATGAATTAGCACTGGCCATGCTAGAGAAATCTAATACTTGGTGATAACCATGGAAAATGTTTGAGATATAACCACAGGATAATTTTGTCTGTGTCTGTGTGACTATTTTTGTTGCAACGATATTGAGATACCATGCACTGGTATTAGTTGGACAATGTACGTTGTCATTTGTGCAGAATTGTTTTATCATAACTGATAGAATTTCACCGCCTGAATCCTTTCTACTGATATCACAGTTTTTCTTGCACTGAACTGGTATGTTAGTTCTGTTTCGGAATAAGTGTGTTTGTACTGGTGTGAGCTGGAAAATAGACTCTGATACTCTCTATTCTAAAAAATTCTCATTTCTTGCAGATAGGATTCAAATGCCTAACATTGCCATTCCAAACCTCTTGAACGTTACAAGAATTAATGCCCGTTAGAATGCCACTTATTGGCAGGTATTGAAATGCATGACCTGCCACTGGACAGTACTCTGACGACTGCTCCACGTGACCATGTTTTCCCATCTTTGTATCCTCCTTTGTAATGTTTTTGTTCTTGTATTTTCTTTCTTTCATCATTCTTGCCAGTGGGTGTGCGCTTTCATGCATGAAACGTACTCTCACTTGAGGTCAAGTTCTGGTGTATTGGTAACTGCTGAATTGATCACTCGTGCAGTCTATAGCACAATTTCTTCCCCTCTTCTTATTGTGTTTCTCTTTCGTTTATTTTTGTTTCACTGTTTTGACATTTTCATGTATTTAAATGCTGTTCTACATATATTTCGTTTTGTTTTGGTGAACTATTTTGGATTCGCAGCTGAGGTACTCGAAAGATTTTCCAGCAATTGTTTTGATTTTGTGTAATGTTTTGGTACATTATTTTGGCTTCGCGACTGAGGTGCTTGAAATGTTTTCAGGCACTTGTTTTGGTCATTATTGACATGTGCACACTTGCGGTGTGACTGGCATGTTGTATCACATAATTGAAATATTCGAGTCGAGAAATTTTGGTGAATATGAAATTATGACCTTACGCTATGAACATGGACTATGAAAATTGGAGATATTTAAGATATTTGACTGATATTGTGAATAACAAACTTAGCTATGAATACGGACTATTCTATGAACTTTGGCTATCATTTTAATGAATTATGCATTTTGTTTTTCTACTTTGAGATGAATGAACTTTCTCCGATAGTATCATCCATCTTCCATGTGTGATGTGTGAAATGTGGAATATGGAATTTCTTAGCCACCATACTTGTCCCAGCAATTTGTGCATGCAAACTAGAAGTCGTATTTTAACTATGTCCGAGATTCCATTTCATGACCTTATAGGTCAGGTATTGTAAACATCCACGTACACAACTATGTGTGAGATATAACAGTTATATAACTTCAGACTATATGGTTTAATATTGAACTGCACTAAAATTCTACTTTGTGAATCCCGAAGTCTGATGTGCATGTTTAGAAAATGAGACAGTTAACCAATTTCATTGTCATAACTTTTATGAGCATTTGATAAGTCATCATGACCCAGGACAGTATAAAAGAGAATGCCTGGCGTTTTTCAAATTGCAGTTATACCATCGCACTGTCCTACCACCACCGATAGAGTTCACAAATGTTGTAGCTTCTTCAAGATGCATATATAGTAAAAACTATATTCAGCAATGTGTGTTCTCCTGTCATCCATTTCAAGTCCAGAGAAAACCACTGGCCGGATCGGAGTCTTCTGAGTGGATTTATATAATTTCACCCGGGAATGTCGGCGCCCCATACAAGCCCACTTTCCGACAAAACTTCCCACAAGTTATAAGGGGGCGTAGCGATTGGTAATGCCCTAGGTAAACTACTTAACAAAATTATCAACAATCGCATATCTGGCCACTCAGAAACCACACAACAAATTAGTGAAAACCAGGTAGGGTTCAAAAGGGGGCACCGATCTACTGATCACATAGTTACTCTGCGGACCATTTTAGAAAAGTAAGTATCGAACAAAAACCCTCTTTATGCATGTTTCATAGACTTAAGCAAGATATTTGATTCAGTTGATATAGAGATTTTATTCTAAAAACTATTAAATAAAGGTATTGGATGAAAAATATTCAACATTTTGAATTCACTTTATAATAATATAACATACAGTATGAAGATTAATGACGACATCTCTACACGGTTCCAACATCACCTGGGAGTCAGACAGGGATGCAGCCTTTCTCTCACACTATTTAATATATTCATCGATGACATAAAGGAAAGGTTGGATGATAGTTGCCTGCCCATTGACTTGAATTATCATAACTGTCACACCTTCTTTTTGCTAATGATCTCTTACTACTTTCAGAATCCCAAGAGGGTTTTAAAAATTGTCCAAATAAACTCCGCCAATATTGCATAGATAACCACTTGAAGGTCAATTTAGAGAAGTCCAAAGTAGTAGTTTTCAAAAAAGGCCCAACGTTTTCAAATCAAAGGTGGTTTCGTGGTGACACTGAAGTTTCACAAGGTAATTGTTACCAGTACTTAGGTGTTGTGTTCTCCAGAACTGGACATTTTAGATTGAATGCTGAACATTTGAGTAGTAAGGGTATGCGTGCCTCATACTCCATGCTGAATAATATTTCTGGGAAAAACGTTCCACTAAATATTAGCCGCCATTTATTTGAATCTCTGATCAAGCCCATACTACTTTATGGGTCTGAAGTCTGCGGAGCAGACCTCTTGCTATTTAAAAACCTCGATACGATTTTGGTAGAGAAAACACAACTAGGATTTTACAAACGTCTTCTTCAAGTTCACAAATCTACCCACAGCTGGGGGGTACGGAGCGAATTAGGTGTATACTCTTTAATCTGTGATATCATAATCCGGTCGGTAAAATGTTACACTTATATCCAAGGTTCCCCATATAGATTAACCTACCATGCTCTACAAGAGCAAAAAGTATTATGTGCTAAGAGAATCGGTTGGCTCTATAAACTCAAAGGTTTTCTTGGCAATGAGCTTGATGTTGATATTGACAACACACAGTGCCACGAATTACAAAAGTCCCTCGATACACTGTTTCAGGGTCAGTTCAAAGCTTCATTCAGGATCCGATAGCAAGCACAGGGTCAAATAACAAGATGAGAACATATCGGTTGTTAAAAAAAACATCAAATTTGAACCACATCTAACAATGTGTAAAAATAGAAGATTTTTCACCAAAAAAAGGCCGACTCAGTAACCATAAGCTTAAAATCGAGAAAGGGCGACATGTTAAACCCCCAATACCGGTTGAACAACGTTTGTGTGACCGGTGTAATTTAATAGAGGACGAGATGCCACTTTGTGTTGTCTTGCTCAATTCATGATGCTTAAAGAGATATCTTGCTCACCAAGGTCACGTCCACTTACCCTGGCTTTGATGAATTGTCAGATAAAGATAAATTTATCATGTCGTTGGTGGATATACCTTTAACTAGCACAATATGCAACACAGTATACAACTGGTACATCACGGTAAATCCAAGTTAAACTATATAGACAGGAAACCGCCATAATTGCCCCCAATATTTTGTCCAATCTGATTAAAACTCAGACTTAATAACCACTCATCTATTAGTCATGTCGCTAATTAAGATCTGGGACAGTTCCTATAACAAATCCGTCAGATGAACTCCGAAATCAAATAGTTTCCGGGTCAAATAGTCGCCCAATGAGACGCCTCGTAGTATAGCGTGTCGGTTTATCTCCTAATATTAACGTTGTTGTTGCGATGCAGTTATGAACTGATTTTATGAAACAAAATAACCGTACCTACATATCCAGCAGTGCAGGAGAAATCCCTTAATCTTTTCAACTGGTCTGTCGTTATGGAGAGCAACGGGGAGCAATTATAATAATCTCTGGTGATTGCACACATGTGGAGAGCAAGAACTTCGTCAGACGCCTGGGTTGGATTTTCCTGCGCCTCGTTCACCACACTCGGCAACATCTGTTAAGGCAAAGATTTCCCGTAGCCGGTAGTAAGAACGGCAAAACAGTGTCAAAACGTAGCATGCTAGAAAGCATCTGCAGCTGCTCCTGCTTTAATGTGGGCACATCAAATTTACGGCACACCATTTCGATCTCTCCCTTGAACTTCGCCGCCACTGAATATGCACCTATTCACCCGTTGAAGTTGGACTGTGATTGGTCCCCAGTCTGACACGCGCGACAGATTTAAGATAAAGACTGTCCCGGATCTTACTTGGAGGCATGTCCGATAGAGAAGCGGTTATTAAGTCTAGTTTACTGCAACCGGTTTCGCCACATCTTTTAATATTAATATTAATATATATATATTAATGTGTCTGTTCTGTATTGATTTGATTTTATTATTCTGTTATTATGTACTCTACCCTACTGGGTGTTCGTACAATAAAGTTGAATCTTGAATCTTGAATCACTAAACTCACTCCTAGACATTTTCGGTATGGGGTGTGGGATCTTGCTTTTCTCGTATCGAGCTGTAGAACACAAGTTAAGCGGTGATTTTTTTTGAAAAGTTCAGGCGGGCCTGTATGGGTCCATTCTGCGTCAGTGGGCCGCCCGGGTAAAATTTAACGGGGTACTATTTCTGAAGGATGACGTCACATCCGGTCACGTGACCTCTGGGTCACACTCGGGTCACTTCAGGTGACGTCTCGGGTCACTTCGGGTGACGTCACTTCCGGTGACGTAACGGTCCAGCATGAGTCATCTCTCCTTGACCTCAGTGACTGAATCTATACGGGAAATGCATGTATATGAGTCTTTTTTTTTCTTGTGGATTTTACTATGGGGTGTGGCATCTTGTTTTGTCTCACCACGTAGAACACGATGGGAGTGGTCTCGAAGCCAAGCGGTGAGATTTTTTGAAAAAGTTACTATGCGCATGCGCATTGGAGTGGGCGTTTTGGGGTCTCGGGGGACCCTAGTGGTCCGATTGGGTCGTATGAGGTCTTATTTTGAAGCTCTCGTGGAGGAGCATCCGACTAATGTGTCGACCCTATTCAACATTCTAAGAAGGCGCAGACAGGGAATGGTGTGAATTTGGGCACTGGACGGGACGTTTCGGGATCGAGGTGGTCCGATAGGGCCGTATGAGGTATCAGTGTGAAGCATTCGTGGGCATATATTTGCCCTTCGAGGAATTTTCTGGGAAAACCTCTGCTCTATATATAGGTCACTTGAGAGTAGTGGAGAAAGGGGTGTTTCGGAGGTGCAATGGAGTACGATTGGGGGAGATTTTTCCATCCGGTTACCTTGGGCCGCTATTGTACCGTGTGGGGAAGACTAATGTGACGTCATCAGAAATAGAGAAAGTAGAGTCCAGTTGCCCCCTTGGTAGTAGAGCAAGCAGAACCCCAGTATATTTGCCCTGTGACCTTTGTGGACAGTTTTTCAGTAACGAATTCATCCCTATATGTACAGACATCACCACCACGTCCGTAAACGCCCGGTGGTGGTGGCCTGCCGAGAAAGGCAGGGTAGTTTAGTGGGTGTATGTAAATTTGGGATTGGGTTTGAACATATAAAAAGCGGAAGGTCAACACATTCATAAGTGTTCATATAGTTTTTCATCCCCTTTAGTACATCATACCCACGCTGGGGAGCCGCGTTGCGTATGTTTACAATTCAAGCATGATCTTGTCCAATCAGAAGCCATCCTTTAAGAAAGTTTAATCTTCGGTCATGTTCGCTCTGGTCCGTATGTTCTAATCCTCGTCGAGCAGTCCAGGATATTGTTCAGGCAGCATGTCCCCAAGCAGTTGTTTGCGCATTCTGATCGCATTCTCCAGGGCCTCGGTGGGTGATAGCCCCATATCCTCTTACGAGTGACGCTTGGGCGTCATGATGCACCTGTGCGTGGGGTCGCTTCTCATTTCAAGCGGCAGCAGGGTATACTGTTCATAGATTACCACGGCTGTTTTCCTGATGCTGGGGCGCATTTTGATGTACGCCTCTTCTAAGTTATCCTGTCCGGCGTCCTCGTTCGCTGCAGCGTGTGTATTAATAGCTGCTCTCACAAGTTCCCAAAAGGTAGGTGCAACTCACTTCCTTGGGATGTAGGCTGACTATCTGAGATCAAGCTCTCCGTATCACTAAATAGACTCTCAGCAGTCTCTGTATCTACCTCCTCAGTGTGCTCCTCGGAATCTAGATGGAAAGTCTGCTGGTGTCGCATCATATCGTAATGTCTGGTGAACATGCGTTCGCACTCAGAGCATGTATATAACCCATGTTGATGGTTGAACGTCGACTGTGCGTCTTTTGGGAATACACTTGCTTTTATAGACAGTAACTCACGGCGACGGCTGTCTCAATACCTTAACGTATCATCCCAACGGCTTATGCATTTTCGATCATCATAGGACGGACATCATTATTTTGAAGGTTGAAGAAGATAATTTCCCGTCTCCAGCTGTGTCTCCATAAAGGTTTGAAATGCCTCCTGCAGGGTCAGCAGATTCTGGGCACGGGTAGTTGTGTTGGTATCCTCTTTGGGTACTATCTGTTTCTTATGCAGCAGAAGACATACCCGTGTCACCCATTGGATGTCATCTATGAGCATGATAAGATGACAATGTATGCGTTGGTGCTGAACGGTGGATCCACCTTGAGCTTTATCAATAATATCATCGACTTGAACGTTGGCTCGACGCAACGCTTCGTTTAGAATATCCTCGTTGTCGGGTTCAAAGAAGGTGGACTCTGTAGTGCTCATGGTCAAATGAAGGGAATGGTGTCGTTTGGGTTATTTATAGTGGGACGCTTTCGATCTTAATGATGCGTTCGAACAAATGTTTCTTTTGTGCTATTGCTCTGACATACGCCGCTTTCCAGTTAATGCCCGAGGTCTTCAACATCGACGCTGTCCTTTCGATTTCCATATGGACCGGGTCCTTGTCCAGCAATTTTATATGGGTCATGAGGTCGGCATACTGCTGACGTAAAGCTCGTCGTAGTCTGGTTGATTAGTCGACCAATAGCTATAGTTATGGGCTATAGGGTGCAGGGTGTCCCACAGGTGTGTGCGCATGCGTACGATGACGTTAGCTCTGAGCTCCAAGAGCTCTGGAGTTCCACGGGATCTACCACCACCACCGGGCGTTGACGGGCGTCAACGCCTGGTGGTGGTGTCACGGCCGGTGGAGGTGTCTGTATATATATGGATGAGCACGTGTCCCTCATCAGTCCATGCGTATTGGTCGACTAATCCACATGTCGTGTACGTGTACGTTCTGTCAGAGAACCTTCTCTCGTCGCGATAGTATGCTCAGACACATCCAATGCAAACACAACCAAGAGACACCGCCGAGTCCCGCTATAGGTCCTCCAAGTGGAGTAGAGCATCCATATACGATGGCGATGAGCGGCCCTACGGCATGTGGAAAGACGTCCAGTGTGATGAAGTTCTTAGAGGAAGGTGCGGCAGCCCCAGCTCCGACACGCGTTGTACAAGGTTACAGAATGTGAGATTCATCCCAGGGATTCCCCACGATATCGATCAAGCGTATTTCTTCGACCCCGAGCAGACCAACGTGATAGTGCTCGATGATCTGATGAGTGCGGCCAAGGTCAATTCACAAGTTGCCGATTTGTTTAACAAAGGATCCCATCATCGAAATCTGTCCGTCATCTATTTAACCTAGAATCTCTTCCCTCAAGGGAAGGCGTCCAGAGATATTGCCTTGAACTGCCATTACTTTGTGTTGCTCTCAAATCCCATCGACAGAGCACAAATCCGTGTGGTTGGTAGTCGAATTTGTCCTCATAACATCGACCATTTCATGCAGGCGTTTCAAGGCGCGACAAGTCGTCCGTACGGCTACCTGTTCGTAGACTTAAAAGCTAATACCCCCGAAGATCCTGGGTTGACGACCCAACTGTTACCCGGCGAAGGGTCAGCACAACGTCATATATCCCTACACCATCCACGAGTTCACACCTGACAGCACCCGTTCAGCAGCAGCAACCCGCTCTCATTAGTCCGGTGGCTTAAGGCCAGATTTTCACTTTATCGTGACAGAGTGGAATAAAGCACCAAATTTGGCACACGTGTCGTCAGAGGCACCGAGAACAATATCAGAAGGGGTGCCCCCGATTTCGAGGCCCAGGAGGCAATATGTGGCCCATTAGGGGCCCGGGGCCATTTTGGGCCTATAAATGGCAATTTTTATCCCAACGATTTTCAAAACATCATATATTCACCATCCTTCGGGGTAAGAGTCAGAAAATTTCCACACTAATAGTGTTGGCAAAGGTCTAGCGAGAAATGCAAAATAATCCAAGATGGCCGGCATAATCACGTTACAGCTACGTCAGAACCAAAATGTGGTCAATTTTTGACGAATTTTCGATCCGAAATTTTGAATTATATTTTTTTAGGGCTTTTCTTGGTGTTATAGTATACAGTAAACATTAGAAAATATTCATATATAACTGATTCAGATAGCACGGCAGCCCCTGACTGACCTTTGCCAAACTGGTTCAAGTTGGACCAGATCCTTATGCAATAAATTCGTCGGGGCTACCATACAACGAAACCCGTGACTGGACACTGCATAGCTACCAAGTGAAATGTGTCATACTACTATAGCGTTAGACTTCCATCCACACATTTTTGAATATGTTATTCGAGATTACTGCTGCTGAAGATGAAGTGGCGGCGCCACTGCGAAAGCTATGGCCTATTAAAGAGGGTCAATGCCGCCGATTAAAGAGATTTCGTTTTTAACATGAGCTGAGAAATAGGCAGCAAAAACGGTCGCATCCTCTGAAACAGGGCCCCGGCCTCGGATGTGAAATATGTAACCGAAAATAAGCACGGATTGCTGGAACTGGACAATATTTAATATTATCAGTATAAACAAATGAACTGGTTTATGGGATATGTTGTGCTTGAAGTAGCGGATAATAATGTGCATGATTTGTAACCGGCCAGATTGATCGGAGAAAGAGACATCGTTGTATGAAAGAACATTGCTATTGCAGTCCGCTTCTGAACGATCTGTCAATTCACTAACGCGTAAGAATGCATGAAATGCTACCAAGGTCATTGCTCGTAAAAGAATTACATGGATACGATGTGGGGTATAGCATAAAATATCTTATAGAGGATATCCTTAGTTATGGGCAATCTGGTATCCGGCCGTGTAATTTTGACATGCCCGTAGGTAGCTTTTTGGCAAGGAATAACTGCGCAGGATCGTGTACCGCAGCGAAATCGTGCGCATAACTGATAGCCGATACGAATGTATAAGCTATGGAGGGTGCATACTTGTTGAAATGCAAGAATGCTTTGACGGAAACCAACTGTGACGATGAGATGAGGAATACCTTACTGGTACACTGACCAGTAATGAGGACATCTCTATATACTTGTCATGCGCGCTTGTATACTTTCAATTAACATTCAGCGAGGGACGGCGTCAGAAGAACAACAGACAAGGTATTGGGTGCGACGAGCGATTGAGTCAAGGGGCTAGAGACAGCGCTTCCTGAAATTGTAACTGCGAGAGTTTGTCAGAAATAAGATTTTTCCGAATTATGTTTTGATCTGAACAGAATGTCATTTCGAAGGCAGGCAACTACTAACTGACGCACTAATTTCAACCACGGCCATATTATCACAAAGAAAGAGAGGTTATGATTTGCCAGTTTATGGCCCCAAATTTCCACGGCAAGCACTGTCTGACCGTGATATGGGTAAAATGTGCTGGTCATTCTTGGTCTATCCACGAGGATCCGAAAACAGTCGCCAAACCCAAGGTACCAGCAGCGTCGAAAATGGATACCCAAAATTAATTTTCCGTTGAAAGACTCCAAGAATACAAGCCAGGTATTAACATAGGCTCTAGCTTTATTCAAGCAAATGTGATGGTAAGCCTGTGATACAACTTTTGTTAAATTCTATCAGGCAGCTGAGAAATGCCCTGCCGAGCACGACGACTTTACAGGCAAAATTGTGCGAGCTAATGAGAGACTGCAGTTTCACAAGTCTTACCCTTGTGCGGTGCGAGAATTCACCCAGCATGCTTTTTATTTTATGAATTTTGTCTCCTGGAAATGATGCTTTCATAGTTCTGGAGTCCAGATGAATCCCATGCATAACCATAGTAGTTGATGGGTAGTAGGTCTTAGCATGTTTGATTGGAATGCTCAAATCCTCACACAAGTAAGTGAAAGTGTTGAAAGCTATAGAACAGTGGCTGGCGCCATTTGCACCTACGAACATGAAGTTGTCCAGCATGTGGATGACCTCTGATATGCCGAATTTTGTAACCATAACCGATTGCAGAGAATGATTTGAACTCTTTTATATCTTACAGGATGTAGAGCATCCCATCGAGAGACACCGATACATAAATGCGGAAGGCATCATCTAAATAGATTTTTGCCATCAAGATTCAGTGGCCATGTTTTGAACTAGTGCAATCGCGATATCTAATGTCTACGTATTCAACATATCAGGTCCTGTTGAATCGCACCGTTAATAGACAAGGCAGATTTTCCAGGGTGAGATAAATTGTGTATCACCCAAAAAGTATTGGGGGGGGGGAATTTGGTTTAATGTCACACTCAAGGTTATTTCACTCATATGGTGACAGCCAATTTTAATGATGGAGGAAGATGGAATACCGGAAGAGAACCACATGCTTAAAACTAAAGTGTTCAAACTTACTCGTAAAGTGTTGAAATAACCCTTTAAGCGTGTCCACAGGGACAACACTTAAAGAGCAGTCCCTGTGGACACACTTAAAGGGTTATTTCAACATTTTACGATTAAGTTTCAACACTTTAGTTTTAAGCGTGCACCTCCGGCCCTTCGGCAAGTACCTGGCAAACTTTCACACATGAAAGCCTTAGAGAGCTCGGCCACCAAGAGCCCCTAAAATTATTAGGTTTCTTTCCGGGGACTAAGCCTAATTTTTAGCAAACCTTATTGCCGAAAGCAGGAGTTTAGAAGGGACCAGCAACTCGACCTTTCGACAACTCTTTGTCTAATTTAGCTTCTACGATAGCAGGGTTTTGCATAGCAGATGAATGATTACGCGAGATAGTAAAGGCATATTTTCTTGAGTGTCAAATATCGTAACGGTGTGTGAAACTTGAAACAAGTAAATCTACCTCAGGGTAGGTACTTAGCACAGTTTTAGGCTTTTTCCAGTTGGTGTTGGAAGAGTAACTCCCTTTGCCGCTGGATTTACACATGCTAATTTACATGTAAGGAGCCGGAAAGAATCCAATCGGCAACATTTGATGTAGTTCACAATCGTGGCATGTACGATAACCTGAAGTTTCATCCTTTGAAACAGATTTGTTTTTAGTACCGATAATCAGCAGTGAGAATAGGGCGCTGGTGGCCATATTGGATATGTATAGAAAAGAAAATAGCCAATAATCTTCATGCGTGCCTAATCGAGTCAATCATAACAGAGCTACATGTACAGAAACCTCTCAATTGATTTATAAATATATATGATATATATATTAACATATATACAAACATACATACATGTGTATAGCAATAATACCATTATTAGTGACGCTCTGGCGGCCATGTTGCATATTCAACGGGTAATAAAGTTTCCAATTATCGTTATTATTTTCTTCTTGAGTCAGTCAGGCTCGTAGAAAACCAGTTTCGTGTAAAAAGGCGATTCAAGCTGTCAAATAGTCGCCAACAGGAGGCTACTGTATGTATTATGGCGGCCATATTGGATTTATGCAAATTAAGGGCCTTTCACATCCTGTAGAAATGGGCACCCCTTCTGAGATCATTCCTTATGCCCAAATGAGCCTCTCTGCAAAATATGGTGCTTTATTCCAGTCAGTCACGATCTGGACCTTAAGCCACCGGACTATTAGTACGGTAATTCTGGATTGTGTTGGTCCACTACCAAAAACAAAGTCAGGCAATCAATACATGTTAACAATCATGTGTGCTTCAACCAGGTTCCCTGAGGCTATTCCTTTACGGAATATTAAGGCAAAAACTATTGTTAAGGCCTTAGTTAAGTTGTTCACACTTGTTGGCCTACCCCAGTCCGTTCAGTCTGATCAAGGATCTAATTTCATGTCAGGAATTTTTCAGCAAGTCATGTATGAATTGGGTATAAAGCAGTACAAGTCATCTGCATATCATCCAGAAAGCCAAGGTGCTTTAGAAAGATTTCATCAGACATTAAAGAACATGATTAGGACTTACTGTTTTGATGCTGAGAAAGACTGGGATGAAGGCATACATTTGTTACTGTTCGCTGTTAGAGAGTCTGTTCAAGAGTCTTTGGGCTTCAGTCCGTTTGAATTAATATTTGGTCATACAGTTAGAGGACCACTTAAACTGTTAAAGGAAAAGTTCCTAGACGGTGATCTGGACTCATGTAGTCTCTTACAATATGTGTCGGACTTTCGCACCAGGTTGACTAAAGCACGTGATTTGGCCATGTCAAATTTAAAGTCATCACAAAAAAGTATGAAAACAACCTATGATAAACATGCTGTTAAACGAAGTTTCAAACCCGGTGAGAAGGTACTGGCTTTGCTACCTATTCCTGGTAGTCCACTTAAGGCTAGATATTATGGCCCTTTTGTCATTGAAAAGAAATTAAGTGACCTCAATTATGCAATTCAGACTCCTGACAGGCGTAAACACAATCAGTTGTGTCATGTAAATATGTTGAAGTTATACATTGACAGAGATAGCACTATCAGTACTGTGCAACCTGTAAGTGTGGTTAGTTCTGACCCTGATAGTGATGAAACTCGTGAAGATCCAATGACAGCGGCGAAATTACAGAACTCTGACATTCTACATAATTTGGATTCCAAGTTGTGTCATCTTGAACCTGCACGCCAGGAAGAACTTCGAACACTGCTCAGTCAATACGAACATTTGTTTCCTGATATTCCCACTCGGACTGATAAAATTTCACATGACGTCGATGTTGGAGATTCTAATCCAGTGAAACAGCACCCATATCGTTTGAATCTCATTAAACAAAACTACCTGAAAAAAGAAATTCATTATTTATTGGACAATGACTTCATTGAACCAAGTAATAATAACTGGAGTTCACCTTGTATCCTGGTTCCAAAGCCAGATGGCAGTTATAGAATGTGTACGGACTACAGAAAAGTGAACACATTGACCAAAACTGACACATTCCCTATTCCACGAATAGACGATTGCATTGATAAAGTGGGAAGTGCCAAGTTTGTGTCAAAGTTTGATCTTCTGAAAGGATTTTGGCAAGTTCCACTGACAGATCGTGCGAAGGAGATATCAGCATTTGTCACTTCGGAGGGTCTGTTCCAGTACAAAGTCATGCCTTTTGGAATGAAAAATTCTCCTGCCACGTTCCAGCGTCTCATCAACCGTGTTACTTCTGGTTTGGAAGGATGTGAGTCATACATTGATGACGTCATTGTCTACAGCGATACATGGGAAGATGATATACAGAGAATTCGCGCACTGTTCAATCGGCTGAGTGACGCCAAGCTGACAGTCAATCTTGGAACAAGTGAATTTGGACATGCACGTGTGACATTCTTGGGTCACGTTGTTGGTCAGGGTCAGGTAAAACCTATAGATGCTAAAGTTAGTGCTGTCTCGCTATTTCCAAGACCAACATGTAAGAGACAACTGATGCGTTTCTTGGGTATGGCTGGTTACTACAGGAAATTTTGTCCAAATTTTTCAGATATTTCTGAGCCTTTAACTCAACTCTTAAGAAAGAGGGTAACTTTTGTTTGGACCGATAAATGTGAATCAGCTTTTGAGAACCTGAAAGCCATCCTCAAGAGTGCGCCAGTTCTTTCAGCACCAGATGTTAATTCACCTTTTAAACTGGCTGTAGATGCTAGTAATGTGGCTGCTGGTGCCGTTCTGTTACAAGAAGATAAGAATGGGGTAGATCACCCTATTTGCTATTTTTCACGCAAATTTGACAAACATCAGAGAAATTATTCTACAATTGAGAAAGAAGGTTTGGCAATGATATTAGCTTTACAACATTTTGATGTTTATGTTACTTCTTCATCGTTGCCAATTACTGTATTTAGTGATCACAATCCTCTTGTTTTTATAAGTAAGATGAAGAACAAGAATCAAAGATTGTTGAGATGGAGTTTGGTGTTGCAAGAGTACAATATTGAAATTAGACATATTAAGGGTAAGGATAATTTGATTGCTGATTGTTTGTCTCGCATATAATGTACATATGTTTGCCAACGTTATGATGTTATAAGAATTTTGTCTTACAACAATGTTTTGAATTGTTAAAAAGTTCCAAGTTTGAAACTTTTTTTTAAGAGGGGGAGTGTCACGGTGTTGTTGTTGTTACGCTGTGTTGTTGTTGTTGCACCATACTGTTGTTGTGCGCCATGGATATTTCTAGAAATCGTGACCTAGTCAGTTACAAGTAAATATGTTGTTCTAAGCATTGTAATATCTATCGAAGTTTCTGGAGTAATAGTTGATTTGAGTTTGATTGGTTTGTGAGACCGATGGAAATTTCCAGACTTGTGTTCACTGCGTAGTTACGGTCGTTCCCGGGGAAACGGAAGTTTCCAGAGCTGCTTGATAGACTATAAATATTGTGACATTCGGCGATCGGGGAGAGATTTTCAAACTGGTATTTGGGTGCATTAGAGTCATACCTTTGATACGGATTACTGGACTGGTTTCCTGTGAACGGACTTTGCTGCCTTTGGTTATACATCTTCCCACAAGCGACGGATATTGCATGGACATTACCGTGATCTCAGAGCAGTGTTAAATTACGGACTTCGCACACGGACTTGGAAGTTATATGCATGTCAGCACAGGATATATTGATACAGCAGTGAACAGTAAGACTGTATTCAGGATATTAGTTTGTTGTATTAGTCTTACTTAATTTTGTATTTGATTTTAGTGTTTTTAATAAATATTTCTAATTGTTGATCCTTGACTTCACAAACGTTTTCTGTTGCGTTTTTGCTGGTAATATATGACGTAATAACTATGTAGATTGACGTAACCACCAAAACCACTGTGTAATCACTATGTAGACTGACGTGTAACCACTGTGTAATCACTATGGTGACTGGCGTGTAACCACTGTGTAACCACCGTGTAATCACTATGTAGACTGACGTGTAACCACTGTGTAATCACTATGTAGACTGGCGTGTAACCACTGTGCAACCACTGTGTAATCACTATGTAGACTGACGTGTAACCACTGTGTAATCACTATGTAGATTGGCGTGTAACCACTGTGTAATCACTATGTAGACTGACGTGTAACCACTGTGTAATCACTATGTAGACTGACGTGTAACCACTGTGTAATCACTATGTAGACTGGCGTGTAACCACTGTGTAACCACTGTGTAATCACTATGTAGACTGACGTGTAACCACTGTGTAACCACTGGCGTATAACCGATTCTGGAACTTATACATATGGGTCTTAGATCTGTAATGATTCCAATTCATTTACCTTACCTATTACATATCTCACCAATTCGGTGTGTATCTCACCAAATCGGTGTGTATCTCACCAATTCGGTATCTATTCATTCCATGTCCATACATGTTAATCTGGCATTGCTTATTGCAATTGGTTAATTGGTAAATTTGCTTTTCTTACAGGTGTCTGTGCAAAAGTCCTTACTGAGATACGAAATAATTCCAATGTAACGCTGACGGAAGGTACAGAAGGTGTCTTGCCTTGCTATTCCAGCAGTCCCGTGACCTTTAAACTCGACGTGTACTGGTTTAAATATAAACGCCAAATTGCTAGAAGATTAGCAAACTCTAGTACATATTACAACTGGCCTTGGCATGGCTACGTCAGTCTTGGTGATGACTATTCCTTGATAATAAAGAATGTCTTATATTCCCGAGACAATGGAGTTTTTATCTGCAGATCCACAATGTTCGACAACACCATTAATGTGACAGTTAAAGGTAAGTTATTTAGTATTTAAAGTAATTCTGGCCAATTTTTACTAACAAAACTGCAATTTTCACCTTAACACACGCCGCTCCATGATGCCTTCACATGATCTGCCTCAAGCCTACGTATACGTCACGCTGTTTTACGTACTTTTACTACTATTGGCCAAAATAGGTCACGTGACAATACAATGGCGCTTTCCTAGAGTTTGGTAAATTTGACGGTATCACAGCATTTTGTTAACTATTTCCGCTTTAAAATTAATTCCAAAAATAAAAA